>JADRCD010237922.1:1758-20262 GCA_019843815.1 Montemys delectorum
TTTTTTTTTTTTTTTCCAAAATGAAGCCTCTTTCAACAGTCTCCATCCCTCTTGTTACCAGCTTTCATTCATAGTACATAAATGCTAAGCATAATCTATAAGCAATTTTAAGAATATATGCAAGAAAGTTTTTATAGTCCCCTCTTGCCACGCACACTCGTCTATGCCAGTCATGTCTGCAGTATTGGGCTTAAAAACCTGATCAAGGGCAAGAGGTCATAAGGACCCAAAAGGGGTACCCATGCCTCCTGGCTATTCAAGGTAGTCGCTGGCACCTCCTAACTCAGACATGTTCCAGATCAGTCTTTCCAATCGTCAACATGCCTTCATATTTAGGCATAAAGATACCCCAAGAAATGATTCGTTTATTGCTAAGATTGGGCATTGTTTCCTGGCCAGCACGATGATTCCAATATATACAATTTAATTCCAAGCTATCCTTAGCTGACCTACCGACCTTGTGTAGCGGTCACTTGCCTATGTGACTTCAGTCCTGCTCTCTGATCCTTTTGAACCCCACCCATCTACTTGACTCTTGTCATTTGCCCTGTTTCCTGTATACCATATAAGCCTGGTTTTCATTTTGTGCTCTCTCTTGGACTTGGGCACACTCTTGGACTTGGACTCGGACTCGATCTTGGACTGGGATTCAATCCGCAGTCCCCCAGGCCCAACAGGGCCTATCTAGAGAGATGGCTGCTGCTTTAGACCCAGTGTGTTTTAAGTAGCCACAAATGTACCTTAATTACTAGGCTGCCAGATTTATCATTTCTCTTTTGCAATAACTGTAAAAGTCTGATGCCATTTTTAAGAAATACATTCAGATCCTATACTTCATGTGTCATCTCTGCCATCATTTCTTGGCCTACGCCTCGACGACCTGACTAGGACCCCGTTTCTCCCTCGGGTGGAGGGAGGCCCAAATCAGCCGGCCTGCGGCACCCCCTGATGTTTTCAAAAGGCTCCTAAGTGCTTCTATACCTACAAATTATGACAATAACTAATATTCAACTAATCACAAATATTTCAGAATTTTATGAGCTGTTTACTGCAATGCACTGAGAAAGCTTTGCTATTTCTTTTGACCCATTTCCACCTTTTTCAAAGTGAAAAGACTTAGTGAACATTGAACTTACTCAAGATCAGTGTCTGTTTAGAGCTAAGACAATTTTACAATCACTACTGATTGGCTTCTGTGTGACAGAGCTCAGAGGGAAATCAATGCTAAATGACTGGAGAACTTGGACCAAACTGGCAGCAGCAATCTAGTGGGCTGCTATGTAGACAGCATGAGCTCTTTCAGACCAGTGCTTGCCAACTGTGAGGAAGCTCACTCCCTGCAGTTCACTGTTATCCAAAAAGCCTTTTAAGAGTGTGAATAGGGGACTACAATGCATCGAAACTTTCTATTTGAACTGACGTCCTGGCAAGTTATCTTTACTGGATCTGGGTTGGATTTCTTCTAGCTTTCAAAAATAGTAAATTAAGCCAAAGACATTTCATTCTATTCCTGCAATGTTGTCATTGTTTGGAGTGGCTTGGTTTCTTAATACAGGTCATATAGAAGCATTTTTTTCTCCATATATTTGGAGGAGTACTTTCATCTAGAAGACAGAATATGTTGAGATTTTTTAGCTGAATCTCATGTATTTGAAATCCCAGAATAGCCTCGGCTATGACTAACATCTAACAGCAACATAACAGCCCAAACATCAGGTGCCAGCTGAGCTGCTGCTCTGATAGTTCTTAGAGTTCTTAGACTCCTTTGTCTAATGTATGATTAATATGTACAAGCTACAGGATATTAGACATTCTTGTACTATGAATATAACTAAATGATATTTGTCATTTACAGGAGTACTGATACTGAAGTTTGTGAATCAAAAATTTCAAGAGGGCTTCATTTTGTACATATTATTCTAGGTATATTCACAAATAATTATATATAGTAACCATATTGATGGCAAACTTATTCATATTTTTAGAACACAGGCACAAAAAATTGAGAATTGTTTGTTTGCATAATTTAGTTTAAGGAAACTGGGCTTAAATGATTGCAAATACATATATCTTATTTAGAAAATTTTTATAACCAATGATTCTGATGATAGGATCATTTGAAATATGTAAGATTCACAATATATTTAAACTAGAAATACTGCTGAGGAGAAAATTTTGAGCTCCTCATCTAGTAAAACAAACAGGAAAAGAAAGTAATTAATGGCCATTATAGTTATATATAAAGAATTGATAGCATCTCAACTCCTTGGGCAATCCATATTATATAAATGATAAAGTTAAAGAAGATATGGAAACAAAATGATGTTTGCATAGTCTATTTAGGTTTCCTGTTACTGTGATAAAATATCTACCAAAAGCCACCTGGGAGAGAACAGGATTTTATTTATCATACAGATGACAGTCCATGAACAAGGGGAAGGAGATCATGGAATGAAGCTGGAGGCAAGAGCTGAAGACCATTGAGATTTGCTGCACACTGGCTATCTTCCCCAAGACTTGTTCACCTTTTTTTATGTCTATTTTTTCCTTTTATTGACAATAGTTTTTTTTTTCCTTCATATACAGTACCCTATGTTTGGTTTCCCCTCACTCTATTCACTTAAGTTTTTCCCCTACCTTCACTCCCAAATGAAATCATCCCCATCTTTTCTCAGAAATTAAACATGATTCTAAGGGATGATAAGGAAAATTAAAAATATATTAAAATAAGATAAAACAGAACCCCAAACAAAAATAGGACAAACAAAACAGGAGAAAAAGAGCCCACAAAAATGCACATGAAGCAGATATAGATGCTTAGACCACTCACTTATATACTAAGGAATTTCATAGAACTTTAAACTAGAAGCAATAAAATATGTCAAGGACCTGTATCATAAAAACTGTGTGTGTGTGTGTGTGTGTGTGTGTGTGTGTGTGTATGTATACCTATATCAGGTATATATATGTTATATCATGTATATATGCATAGGGGCATATATATGTATGAGTACATATTCATGATATATATCTTGTCTCTATATATCATATATCTTATATATATGAGCATATATCTATATATAATATATTTGATAACATTGAAAAAATAAAAGAGCCCTGCTCCAACATAATGAGACACAGGACCTATAATAATGCAAATGACTTAGTTTTTTGTTGGCTGTCCAGTGCTAGGCATGCATCCAAATCTGTTTTGTTGTATTAATAATTAATTTACTGATTTATTTATTTACATCCCAAATGCTGCTCCTTCTCCAGATCCCTCCATCCCAAACTCCCTCCCTCCTACCCTTCTCCTCTGTGAGGGTATAATCTACCCTGGATATGCCCTTACCCTGGCACAACAGGTCTTTCCCAGAGTAGGCACATCCTCTCTCACTGAGGCCAGACAGGGCAGCCGTGAAGACTGAGATGTCTGTCTGCTAAATACGTGCTGGAGGTCGGGGTGAAAGGTTCGGTCCAGACCTTTTATGTTCTTTGCTTGGTGGCTCACATTCTGAGAGCTCCCAGGCATCCATGTTTTTCGACTGTGTTGGTTTTCCAATGGGTTCGCATGTACATCTGAACCTTCAATCCTTACCACAACTTCCTCCGTAAGTATCCCCAACCTCTGTTTACTGTTTGGCTGTGAGTATTTGCTTCTATTGCAGTCTGCTGCTGGGTAAAACCTCTCAGAGAAAGTAATTCTATGCTCCTGTCTGCAGGCAAAACAGAGTATTTGTAATTAATAATGTCAGGGATTGGTGCTAGCTCATGGAATAGCTTTCAAGTTGGGCTGGATATTGGTTGTCCTTTCCTTCAGTCTTTGTTTCAACCCTGCATTTCTTTTAGACAGGATAAATTTATGGTGGAAAATTTTGTGGGTTAGTGTCCTTATCCTTCCACTATGGTCCTCCCTGGCTTCCGTAAGTGACCTCTCTTAAGAGTAGTTTGTTTCCACAATGAGACTCCGATGGAGAAACCTAAATTATCTTTTGAGAGTAGTTATCTGGTAGTGATAGCTTCTGGGTTAAATATGAAGACATCTGACCACTTGCCATTTCAGCTTTAAGACCCCACCTGGTGTAGACCTGTCCAGGCCCTTTCCCTGTTGCCTGAGTCTCTGTTAGTTCATATGCCCATTGATTATTGTGCTTTAATGGGTCGTATTTGCTTTGTGTCTTCCATCCCTCTGGCTCTAACACTCTTTCTTCCCTCTGTTTACTATGGTTTTCTGAGCCTCAAAGAAAAGAGATTTGATGGAATTCCTTTTAGGAATTTGTCTTCCAGTGTCTAAATATTGGTCTCTGTCTGTATTTCTTCCCATTTGCTACAGAAAGTCATCAGAAGTAATTTTATTACTATGGTTGTTGGGTTTTGTTCCTTGTTTTTTGTTTTTGTTTTGTTATTGTTTTGCTTTTGCTTTGTTTTCTTTTATATATACATATAAAATGGTATCTGGTTTTTACCTTAGGTTCTTGTGATATCAAGACTCTGGTTCTTAGTCATGGAAGTGGTGTTAGTTATAGAATTCATCTCATGGAGTGGGCCTTATATAAAATCAGATATTAATTGGTTAGCCCTGTCAGCTCTGTGCCACCAGTGCCCTAGCATATCATGCAGGCAGGAAACCATTGTAGATTGAAGTGTTTGTAGCCAGTTTGATGTGTTTCTTTATTAGTAGTATGCTGAGTATTTTCCTATACCAAAGACTATGTAAGCATCTACTCAACTTCTCTATGTTAAATGGGCTGCATAGGTATTGTCTTCAGCAGTGGAGACTTGCCTTCATGTTTGGGGAACAATCTACAGTATCAACAATAGCCTGGCTTGTTTTGGGATTCCCATTGAATTCCTTTAACAAGAACTTAGTTAAAAATAACAGAATTCTGGCAGTGGAAACTTCATTTGGTGACAAGAGATGCCCTCTTGGGAAGCTATCTCCCACAGTATTTGGGGATTTTATTTAGATCTCTTTCATATATGAGTATTTTTCAAGAAACCTACTATATTAGGATTTCATACTATCTCCTTAATTCCCTTCCTCATCTTATTCTTCCTTTCCCCTTCACATTTGATCTACATTTAGCTGTCTACTTTATTCCTTTTGCCCAGGGAGGCCCCTCCATATCCACTGGTCATTTCTCTATACCTAATCTCTGTGCTTCTATGGACTATTGTTTGGTTAATATTGGCCTCAAAATAAATACATACTATACTTGATTTTCTGGGTCTGAGATACCATAATTGCTTCTAGTTTCATCAATTTATCTATGAAATTAAATTTTGAAATGGCTGAGTAGTATTCCATCCTGCAAATGTAACATTCAGCTTATCTTTCTTTCACCACAAAAAGGAACCTGCCCAGGGGTGGAATTGACTACTGTGGACTGGGACCTACAACATCAATCATTAAGCAATAAAATGACCACCTGAAACATCATTAAAATACCAATTTGAAGAATTTTTTCATATCATATGTCTATTTTAGTCAAATTGACAGTAACTAATCAGTACAAGATATTTCAGGTAAAAGTGATGAATAAGAATGATGTGATATCAAATTTTGTTCATGGCAAATTGTAATTCAAGTAAAATTGTTAATTTTAAGTCTTTTCAGATAATTAGATGCAGAAAATATAAAGAAAAAAAGATGGCACATGTGTGATGACTCAGGCTTGTAAGAACAAATGCAATGTTCTTCATATTTTCATTACATAGAAATACAATGACTGAAGTCATGAATACAGATAGCATTTCATTATAGAAATTTTGATCAATCATATATATTTTTAAATACTTATGGAGAAACCAGACCACATGGTAAAGTGAAACATTTCTAGTGATATAAACTCTATAAGACACCAGAAAATGCCTTTACTTTTAAATATGTATTATATAAAATTTTAAAGATTTTTTTATTAAATAAATCTCAAAGCTGTTAGAACACAATGAAAGCCATGCTAAAAGAAAAATTCATAGCTCTAAGTGTCTTGTAAAGAAATTAGAGTTCATACATGACTACTTAACAGCACACCTGAAAGTCACAGAAGAAAAAGAAGCAGACACATCCAAGAGGAATAGAAGACAGGAAATAGTCAAACTCAGGGCAGAAATCAACCGAGTAGAAATAAAGAGAACAATACAAAGAATCTATAAAACCAAATACTGGTTCTTTGAGAAAAATCAACAAGATAAACAAACCCCTAGCCAAATTAAAGGGCACAGAGAGAGTATCTTGATTTCTCCATCTTGGTGACTGAGAGTTTTGCTATGTATAGTAGCCTGGGCTGACATTTATGCTCTTTTAGGGTCTGCATGACATTTGTCAAAGATCTTCTGGCTTTTAGAGTCTCAGTTGATAAGTCTAGTGTAATTCTTACAGGTCTGCCTGTATATGTAACCCTTTTTCTTACCACTTTTAATACTCTTTGTTCTGTTCATTTAGTGTTTTGATTATTATGTGATGGGAGGAATTTCTTTTCTGGTCAAATCTATTTGGTGTTCCATAGGCTTCTTTAGGTTAGAGAAGTTTTCTTCTATAATTTCATTGAAGATCTTTCTTTAGCCGTTTGGATTAGGAATCTTCTCTCTCTTCTATTTCTATTTTTCTTAGGTTTGGTCTTTCCATTGTGTCCTGAATTTACTAGATGTTTTGGGTTAGGAGATTTTTGTACTTTGTATTTTCTTTCAGTGTTGTCTCAACATCTTCTATGGTATCTTCTATACCTGAGATTCTCTCTTCTATCCCTTCTATTGTGTTGGTGATGCTTGCATCTGTAACTACTGATCTCTTTCCTAGGTTTTCAATCTCCAGGTTTGCTTCTATTTATGATTTCTTTATTGTTTCTATTTTAATTTTTAGATCCTGGATGGTTTTATTTAATTCTTTCATTTGTTGATAGTGTTTTCTGTTAAGGGATTTATATGTTTCCTCTTTAAGAGTTTCTATCTGTTTACTTATGTTCTCCTGTATTTTTTTTAAGGAGTTATTTATGTCCTACTTGAGCTCCTCTATCATCTTCATGCAGTGGGATTTTAGGACAGAATCTTGCTTTTCAGATGTTTTAGGGTATCCAGGGCTTGGTGTTATGGGAGAACTGGGTTCTGATAATGCCAAGTGGTTTCTGTTGTTTATGTTCCTGTGCTTGCCTCTCACCATTTTATTTTGTTTTACCTGGCCTTGCTGTCTCTGACTGGAGCTTGTCCCTCCTGTGAGTCAGGTTATGATGGACAGCCTTGAGTCAGGCTGTCTTTGGATGTGGGAGTGATCTGGAGCTCCAGATCTGCAAGTCTGGTTATTATGGACCTTGTAGATGTCAAGTTGTTTCTGGATGTGTACTTGGAAGGGGGGATGCTGAAGCAATTGATATGCCCTGGACTCAGGACTCAGTTGTGGACCAGAAGGATGGTATGTCTCCAGCAGGGTAGATAGTTCCCACCTCCACTGGGCCCCTTAGAGGTAGGCCAGGTATAAAGAAACTCCTGGGAGTCAAGCTGTCTTTGTGTGTGGCTGTGGAAGGGGGTTGCTAGAGCACCTGATATACCCTCTTCATGCAGTTGTGGGCCAGAAGCTAATTCTAATTTTTAAATTAAAAGATATGTGGCTCCAAGGGCTGGGAATGTAGCACACATCTTCAATCCCAGCATTCAGAAGACAAAGGCAAAGGGCTTGCTTTAAATTCCAGTCAAAACAGGTAAACATGATGAGATCAGTACAAACAAAGCAACAAAACAAAGCAAGCAAACAAAAAACAAAACAATGTCCTTTCAAAATGCCAAATATAACTGTAATAAAAACAACATATTCCTAGCCCTTTTATATCATATTGTAATGCTAATATTTAAGCAATATAAATTTACTTTTTTCAGAGTTTATAATGTTTAAGGGTTAGAAATCAAGGTTTTGACAACATTGACAACTATTTCTAGAAAATTTTCATGACATACTTTTTTCCTAGGTTCAATTTTTTTCTCATTTATGCACACGTCACACAGCCTCTGCCTTTTTTTATGTACCTCATATTTTTCTTTATAAATTCCAGGTATGTTTCTTGTTAATATATTTCTTTGTATTTAGGTACCACCACAAATATAGGATAATTATTTTCTAATTATTCTCATTTCAATTTGTATGGGAAAAGGCTTATTTAGAAGTGTATAAGAATTTTAATCCAGCAGCATTGCTGTTCTAGCAGGGTATATCACATCCAAAGACTTTCTAGGTCTGTGTGATCCAGCTGGAATACAGATACAGTTTTGAGCCCAGGAGACAGAGGCAAGTACATCTCTGAGTTCAAGGCTAACCAGACTGGCACAGAATGATTCTCAGGTAAAGAAGAATCCAGGCATGGTGGTACACACCATTAATCCCAGCACTCAGGAGACAGATGCATGCAAAACTCTGGGCTTTATTCAACGTGATTGAGTCAGTGAGTTGAGAGGAAGTGCAGTAAAGTTGAGATTGTGCAAGTTCAGTTGGTACCAGTTCAATATGTAGAGTTCAGACACAGTTTTTACTGGGATAGTTTTATAGTTTTCAGAAAGAACAAGCTAGAGACAGGTGAAGAAAAAAACAACCCAATGACTGAGAAGGAGCCCAAAGACTAGAACAGATTGCTGGAGTTAATTTGGGGCCAAATATAGCAATACAGTGAGAAGCTGAGAAAAGCCAGATTTAATCAGTCAGCTTGCAGAAATGTTTAAGCCTGAACCGCTGAGTTGAACTAGCCAACTAGAGTTCAGGAAGAACAAGAAAAGGTGAGTTTATTCAACAGTAAACCTTTGAGAAACCAATTACAAACAAGTGAATAAAAGTTACTTTTACAAGTAAGTTCGAGTATACAGATGGCAAAGGATAGCACTGAATAATTTATATGAAACCACTCTTTAGCACATTGCATTTGTGAGCAACATAACAATCACTCTTCATTGAAGCAGGAAAAGAATACATTACTCTTACAAACTCTGAGTCTTCAGATATAAATTCCTTTTATATACAAAATATGTCATATGTTTAAAGTTATAGAAGTATAATGTCCTAAGTTTGCTTTATCTATTGTTCTAATTTTATTCTGAGAGAACTTTTCTTATTTCATAAGATGATATTTTCATCATTCATTACTACTTTGTCATTATAAACTACTATAATTTAAGTTCTTGTTTCTAAAGTGCTAAGTGCATTCTTGAAGGTATGCTGAATGCTATATGAATATGAAACATTACTATCTTTCTTACAAGTTTTTCATAAGAGGGAGACAGTAAGTTGTGAATCATCAGACAAGTGTCAGTAGCACATCAATGGATCTCTCATCTGAGTGTAATTATATCAGGATTGCTTTCTGTTCATTTTTACAGAGGTCTAAATATTGTTTTCAGAGGAGTATTATTTTCTAACCAAGCAATAACTAAACTAAATACATTTTAAATATTAGGGGAAATGTTAGGCATAATTAATGTAATAAATGTAATAAAACAATGTTTTTTTTATTTTCAAGCTAGATGAATTATTTTCTTTGATTTCTCCAAATCATGATGCATGTTTTTGCTAAAACACTATCTAATTATGATCTGCATTACAGGTACAGAGAAACTGGTGTGTTTATGCTAGCTAAGTTTAACCATTAGGGAAATGGGCAAACAAATAGCAAACTTACCTAAGATAATAGCATTGAGAGTGTCTTACAGAAGAGTGAACTTCATCACAGTTGCATTACCTGAATCTAGTAGTTTAGCTTTTTAAAGAAGGATCAGGGAAGGTAAGCTATAACAAAGCGCGCTAGCGTTTTAATTACATTATTTTTTGTTTATCCAATTAAGGATTTCATACTGATAAGTATAATCAGATTTATAAACTTTAAAATAATATGATTCTAATTAAACCATAGAACATGAGGGTGCCATTTTACTCATTTCTTTGCATGTCATGCATGGATAGTCAAGAAAAATTCGTACATCCACAAATCTTATTCTCTCTCAGTTATCTTAAAATATATTATGCAAGGGACACGTTTAGATTTTTAATTTTTTGTATTATTTACTTATTTCATTGTGCATGTGTATTTGGAAGACATGTTGAAGGAGATAGTTGTTTGTCCCTTATGTAGGTTCTTTGGATATACTTCAGGTAGTACAGCTTGGTGATAATTGACACTCCCTGCTGAGAAATCTTGCCCGGTAGCATATATCATTCATAATATGCCTAAATTTTTTATTAGATATTTTCTTTATTTACATTTCAAATGATATCACCTCTCCTGTTTAATCTCCAAAAAAAAAACATAAACAAAAACAAAAAAACAGACCGTGTTTCCTACCCTCTCCTCCTCCTCACTAACCCACCCTCTCCTACTTCCTGACCCTGGCATTCCCGTACACTGGGGCATAAACCTTCATATGACCAAGGGCCTCTCCTCCCATTGATGACCAACTAGGATATCCTCTGCTATACATATGCTACTGGAGCCATGAGTCTCATCATGTATGTTCTTTGGAGGTGGTTTAGTCCCAGGAAGCACTTAGTTGTTCAACCTAAAGGGCTTCAAACCCTTCACCTCCTTGGGCCTTTCCCTAGCTCCTTCATTGGAGACACTATTCTGTGAGTCTCTACTTCTGTATTAGTCAGGCACTGTCAGGGCCTCTCAGGAGACAGCTATATCAGGCTCCTGTCAGCCAGCACTTGCAGATATCCACAGTAGTGTCTGGGTTTGATGATTGAATATAGAAAGGATACCCAGGTGGAGCAGTCTCTGCATTGTCCTTCTTTCAGTCTCTGCTCCATAGTTTGTCTCTCCAACTCCTTCCATGGGTATTTTGTTCATCCTTCTAAGAAGGAATGAAGCATCCACACATTGGTCTTCCTTTTTCTTGATTTCTCTGTGGTTTGTGGATTGTATTTTGAGTATTCTGAGATTCTTGGATAAAATCCACTTAGCAGAGAGGGCATGCCATGTGTGTTCTTTTGTGACTGAGTTACCTCACTCAGGATGATATCCTCCAGATCCATTCATTTCCCTAAAAATTTCATAAATTCACTGTAGTACTCCATTGTATAGATGTACCACATTTCCTGTATCCATTACTCTGTTGAAGGACATTTGGGTTGTTTGCAGTTTCTGGCTAAATAAGGCTGCTATGAACATAGTGGAGCATGTGTCCTTATTACATGTTGGAGCATCTTCTGGGTATGTGCCGAGGAGTCTTATAGCTGGGTCCTCTATGTACTATGTCCAATTTGCTGAGGAACTGCCAAACTGATTTCCAGAGTGGTTGTACCAGTTTGCAAGCCCACCAGCAATGAAGTAGTGTTCCTGTTTCTCCACAACCTCACCAGCATCTGCTATCACCTGAGTTTTTTATCTTAGTCATTCTGACTGGTGTGAGGTGGAATTTCAGGGTTGTTTTGATTTGCATTTCCCTGATGAGTAAAGATGTTGAACATTTCTTTAGGTGCTTCTCAGCCATTCAGTATTCTTCAGTTGAGAATTCTTTGTTTAGCTCTGTGCCCCATTCTTAATAGGGTTATTTGTTTCTCTGGAGTCTAACTTCTTGAGTTCTTTGTATATAGTGGATATTAGCCCTCTATAGGATATAGGATTGGTAAAGCACTTTTCCCCAATCTGTTGACTGTCATTTTGTCCTATTGACAGAGTCAATAGGACAGCCTTACAGAAGCTTTGTAATTTTATGAGATCCCATTTGTCAATTCTTGATCTTAGAGCATAAGCTATTGGTGTTCTGTTCAGGAAATTTTCCCCTGTGCCCATTTGCTCCAGGATCTTCCCCACTTACTCTTCTATTAGTTTCAGTATATCTGGTTTTATATGGAGGTCCTTGATCCATTTGGAATTAACCTTTGTACGAAGAGATAGGAGTGGATTGATTTGCATTCTTCTACATGCTAACTGACAGTTGAGCCAGCACCATTTATTAAAAATGCTGTCTTTTTTCCACTGTATGGTTTTAGCTCCTTTGTCAAAGATCAAGTGACCATAGGTGTGTGGGTTCATTTCTGAGTCTTCAATTCTATTCCATTGATCCACCTGCCTGTCACTATATGAATACCATGCAATTTTTATCACAATTGTTCTGTAGTACAGCTTGAGGTCTGGGATGATGATTTCACTAGAGATTCTTCTATTGTTGAGAATATTTTTTGCTATCCTAAGTTTGCAAATTGCTATTTCCATTTCTGTGAAGAATTGAGTTGGAATTTTGATAGGGATTACATTGAATCTGTAGATTACTTTTGGCAAGATGGCCATTTTTACTATATTAATCCTTCCAATCCACGAGAATGGGAGGTTTTTCCATCTTCTGAGATCTTTGATTTCCTTCTTCAGAAACTTGAAGTTGTTGTCAAACAGATCTTTTACTTGCATAGTTGGAGTCACAGCAAGGTATTTTATATTATTTGTGACTATTGTGAAGGGTGTTGTTTCCCTAATTTCTTTCTCAGCCTCTTTTTCCTTTGTGTAGAAGAAGGCCACTGATTTGCTTGAGTTAATTTTATATCCAGCTACTTTGCTGAAATTGTTTATCAGGTTTAGATGTTCTCTAGTGGGCCAAGTGTGGTAGTGCAAGCCTTTAATCCCAGCACTTGGGAGGCAGACAGATTTCTGAGTTCGAGGCCAGCCTTGTCTACAGATTGAGTTCCAGGACAGCCAGGAACCCCAAAAACAAACAAACAAACAAACAAACAAACAAACAAAAGTTCTCTGGTGGAATTTTGGGGGTGACTTGAGTATACTATCATATCCTCAGCAAATAGTGATAATTTGATTCTCCCTTTCTAATTCATATCCCTTTGATCTCCTTTTGTTGTCTAATTGCTCTTGCTAGGATTTCAAGTACAATATTGAATAGATAGAGAGAGTGTGCGCAGCCTTGCCTAGTTCTTGACTTTAGCAGGATTGCTTCAAGTTTCTCTCCATTTAGTTTGATGTTGGCTACTTTTTTGCTGTATATATTGCTTTTACTATGTTTAGGTATGGGCCTTGTGTTCCTGATCTTTCCAAGACTTTTGTCATGAAGGGATGTTGGATTTTTCAAATGCTTTTTCAGCATCCAGTGAGATAATAATATGATTTTTCTTTTAAGTTTGTTTATGTAGTGGATTACATTGATGAATTTCCATATATTGAACCGTCCCTGCATCCCTGGGATGAAGTCTAGGTGATCATGATGGATGATCATTTTTATGTGTTCTTGGATTCAGTTTTAAAGAATTTTATTGAGTATTTTTGCATCTATATTCATAAGGGAAATTGTTCTGAAGTTTTATTTCTTTGTTATGTCTTTGTGTGGTTTAGGTATCAGAGTAATTGTAGCTTCATAGAATGAATTGGGTAGAATTCCTCTCTTTCTATTTTGTGTAATAGTTTGGGAAGTATTGATATTAGGTCTTCTTTGAAGGTCTGATAAAACTCTACACTAAACTCATATGGTTCTGGGCTTTTTTTTGTTGGGAGACTATTAATGACTGTTTCCATTTCATGAGCAGATATGGGACTGTTTAGATCATTTATCTGATATTGATTTAACCTTGGTACCTGTTATCTGTCTAGAAAATTTTCCAATTCGTCTAGGTTTTCCAATTTTGTTGAGTTTAGCTTTTGTTGAGTTTAGGCTTTTGTAGTAGGATCTGATGATTTTTTGGATTTCCTCAGTTTCTGTTGCTATGTCTCCCTTTCATTTTTGATCTTGTTAATTAGAATACTGTCTCTTTGACCTTTAGTTAGTCTAGCTAAGTTTTTATTTATTTTGTTGATTTTCACAAAGAACCTGTTCCTGGTTTGGTTCATTCTTTTTATAGTTCTTTGTGTTTCTATTTTGTTGATTTCAGCCCTGAGTTTGATTATTTCCTGCCTTCTACTGCTCTTGGCTGAATATACTTCTTTTTGTTCTAGTGCTTTCAAAAGTGCTGTCAAATTGCTGGTGTATGCTCTCTCCAGTATCTTTTAGGAGTCACCTAAAGCTATCAATTTTCAAACACTGCTTTCATTGTGTCCCATAAGTTTGGGTATGTTGTGGCTTCATTTTCATTAAGCTCTAGAAAGTCTTTAATTTCTTTATTTCTTCCTTGACCAAGTTATCATTGAGTAGAGTGTTGTTAAGCTTCCATGTGTGTATGGGCTTTCTATTATTTATGTTGTTATTGAAGAGCAGCCTTAGTCCATGGTGATCTGATAGGATGCAAGGAATTATTTCAATCTTCTTGTATCTGTTGAGGCCTAATTTGTGACCAATTATATGGTCAATTTTGGAGAAGGTACCATGAGATGCCAAGAAGAAGGTATATTCTTTTGTTTTAGGATTAAAAAGTTTTATAGACATCTGTTAAATCATTTGTTTCATAACTTCTATTAGTCTCACTGTGTCTTTGTTTAGTTTCTGTTCCCATGATCTGTCCATTGGAGAGAGTAGAGTGTTAAAATCTCCCACTTTTATTTCAGTGGTCCATTTGTCCTCTGCTTTATAGAAAAAATGTTCTTTGCCTTCATGAGTCCAAATAACTTATTTAATATTATGACCTTCAGTTCCATCATTTTTAAAAAAATGATGTGAAGCCAATATTCTTTGTGTTTCAGTATTCTCCATTTCATATATAATCCATATTTTCCTTGTCCATTTACATATAGATAGTTACCTAGTTGGATTTTATTTCAGAAGAATTACAAACAAGGTGTTCTTAAACATATGTCTCAATGTCTTATTTTGTACACTGAATTCATTACATTAAAAGATCCACTCAAGAGTAAAGACAATTCTCTTTACTAAGTTAAATGGTAATTTTATTTGTTGATCAGTCATGTATCTCCATATCTAAAATGTCTATGCTTTTGTTACCTATCAGAGGAGGAAAAATTATCCTATACATTTATATATAATATATATTTTAATAATTTATACTATTTAAAAACTAATATTTCTATATTATATTGCTTTTTTGTCTTATACTGAATAATTTAATAGATTATATCACAATAAAAACTTTCCTTTTTTTTTTTTTTTTTTTTTTTTTAGTTTTCGAGACGGTTTCTCTGTGTAGCCCTGGCTGTCTTAGAACTCATCCTGTAGACCAGGAGGCCCTCAAACTCAGAAATCTGCCTGCCTCTGCCTCCCAAGTACTGGAATTAAAGGTGTGGGCCAGCACTACCCAGCCCCTAGCTACTTTCTTAATCTGCAGTAATCTACCTGAAAAAAAGGGTTTTAATATTAGTGTATTAAAACAGGAAATAATAATAGTTTAGTAAGGATAGCTAACATTGCATTTGAAGATTATTATTATTATTATTATTATTATTATTATTATTATTATCATCATTTAATCTTTCTTTAGAGTCTAGTCATTAGCTCCTTTCTGGTCTGCCTTCTGACTGTTTGTCATTTTATACCTCTTCCCCTGTCTCCAAGAGGATGTTCCCACCCCACGACCACTCCACCAGACCTTCCCATTTTCTGGGGCCTCAAGTCCCTAGAGGGTTAGGTGTGTCTTTTCTTACTGAGAGGTGAAAGACTCTCAGGTCTCAAAGGGAGGGGCCTTAGATGAAATGCCCTACATTAGGGAAAAGAAATTTGTGGAGTCTACCTCCAGTAGAAAGACAGGGCATCAAGTAGAAGGATGGATTTGTCATCTGACACAATCTGATCAAATTGTGATCGAGCACAATGGGAGGCTCCAAGGCCTGACACCATTACTGATGCTACAGTGTGCTAACAGACAGGAGCCTATTATGTCTTCCCTCTGAGAGGCTCACCAAGCAGCTCAAAGAGTCAGATGCAGATACTAGCACCTAACCAATGGACAGAAGCCAGCAACCCCCTGTGGTCGAATCAGAGAAAAGCTGGAAGATGCTGAAGAGGAGAACAACCCTACAGTAATACCAGCCATCTCAATTAACCTGAACCCCTGAGAGATCTATCAGACACTTGACCATCAACCAGGCAGCAGACAGCAGCTGATATGAAGCCAATGACACATATACAGCAGAGTTGGGTTTTTTTGTTTTGTTTTGTTTTGTTTTGTTTTTAGAAAAATCAGCATAATTTAACAGTTGTTTTAAAAACATGTCAGACATTATACAATATCCTCTTAAAGACAAAGCATTGTTAAGGAAACTTATAAGATACAGGGAGTTTTGGTAATGTCCTAGATTAAAACAAATTGAAAACTACATCTCTACGTTTCTAAAAACAACAGTAATTGGTTGAAAGAAAGGAGATTCTTCTGCTCTCCTAACTCTCTCCATGAAGAGCAGGCACCCTGAATTGAAGATTTTGTGCATTTGTCTGCAGAAATAGGGGTAGATTTTAAGTAATCTTACCCATGAACATGTAAGCAACCTCTACAAACTCACTGTTTCACTTAGCTAACCCTGGCTTAAAAATTTTCTTTGGTGTATTATCCACACATTCTCTGTAATAAGTAGATGTTTCTTGACATCTGCCCTTAAAAAAGAATGCACAGTATTGACAGATTATAACAATTACATAAAAACTATACATGATTCCACATTTGTTAGTTATTCTTTTGTCAACTTGATATAAGACAGATTTTTTTTCAGGGAATAGGAAGATGTCACTGAGTAAAATTGTAAAGATGAATCAACATCATTTATACGTTAGCATTAGAATTGGACTATGAATATTTTTGAGTTTTATTAACAATATTTTAAAGTTGAACAGCAGTTTTAAGCATATGAAAATAACCTTATCAATGTAAAAAGTAAGAAAATCATTTTAAAGTGTCATCATTAACCAAAATTTTGGTAAATTCCTTATGACTTCTATAATACCTCATTTAATTTTTAATCATATTTTCTATCATCTGAAAAGATCACATAAAATCTGGCAAGTTTTAAATGAGCTCACTTAACTGTCATTATAATAAAGCTATTTATATTATATGTCAACATTTATGTAAATGTGTTTATATGATGTATATTCAATAATTTCTCTATTGTATGTAACAGTAAATAAGTTTAAAAACTTTTCCAGTCACAAGAAAATCTAGTATGCTAGATGTGAAAGATAATCACATAGATTTTTCAATGAAATAGTTTAAATTATAAAGGCAATATTTTATTTTAAGTTGGGTTGCCAGTGAGAAGCAAGTTGGACATGCTTGAATCAAACACTAGGTATAAAGAGGAAAGTCCTTCACAGCAGTTACATGTCCTTCAGCAAAATCTGGCAACATTCATCTAATTAAACTTTCTCCAAAAGTGTATCACAAGTTATTTTAACATGAGGAGAAAAATCAAATGTATTTTACACAAGTGCTTTATTTTGGTATGAATCACTCACTTTTGTAAAGATTGGATTTTCTTTCAGTGAGTTCACAATAGGAAGAAAAAATATGAAACTTGGTATATGCAAAAGCAGACGTATTCCATAGTACAAAATTAGGTTCATTCTCTGTGTAGAGACATAAAAATCCCCATTTTAAGCAAAACAGAAAGAGTTCTAATCAATAGAAATCTTTGCTATTATATGCTGGTTATAAGTAATGGCACTGTTGCTTTTAATAATCAAATATTCATACAAAATATAATTCAACACTACATTTTTTGTGAGGAAGAAGATAAAGCCTGTCATGATGCATTTGCGCAATCTGTGAATCACTGAATAGGTTTCAGATTATCTGGACAAGGTAATAAACAGAACACCAGGGAGAACTGCTACAAGTGCCTTCCTTCAGCTGTCTTTAATAGATACGTATTAAGCAGAAGAGAATTAGAATTATTATTCCTTGGCAACTGATTGGAAATAAGCATTTCTATGGTGCCAGATATATTAAACTTCATGTGCTATTAAATAGTCAAGCTCAGAATAGCACTAACTTTCTCTATGGAAACTGAATGCCATAATGTGTGCCTGAATCAAAGAATTTCTGATACATACTGTCCTGGGATGATTTCTGGTAACCAGAGTAATCTCCAGAGCACTATTTTCAATCAATGTGCACGCAGGCTAAGAATGGAAACTTTTCAATAGCTATCATAGTCATACTTTTACAAGGAGAATTTTAAGCAAGCTATAATCATATAGCTACTCACTTTCTTATATAATTAAAACAAATATATATATGATGCATAATACTATAAATATAACTTATTCCATAAAATGTGTATGATCATAGTCATTTTTCAGCTCATTTTTAATCAGTAGTGTTGGTAAGACTTTGTAAGTGCAACTTCCAACATTTGTAATCTTTCTGCTTCTACTTTGGAATGACAGAATAGAACAGAGAAATAGTCTTCTCCAGGAAAGTGGATACCAATGAGAATTTCAGCCCTGAAAACATTCATTTATTCAAATACGCTTATATAAAATATGGACAGCAATGTGGATTGCTTGTAACCCATTCACACTGCTCAGGAGACTGAAGCAGTGCTGTGACTGTGAGGGACAGAAGTATGGATCCTGAACAAGGTGAGCATAGAATAGAAACCATATATGACTGTGAGGGACAGAAGTATGGATCCTGAACAAGGTGAGCATAGA
>JADRCD010237922.1:23543-35024 GCA_019843815.1 Montemys delectorum
AAGAAGAAGAGGGAGAAAGAGAAGAGAACAAAGAGCAGAGAGGAGAGAGAGAGCAAAGAGAGAGGAAGCAAGCAAGAAAGAGAGGAGGGAATAAGAGAGAGAAGGGAAGGGAACAAGAGAGAGGAAGCAAGAGAGAGAGGAGGGGCAAACCGCCCCTTTTATTGTATGGGGCGTGGCATGCCTGGCTTGTGGTCAGATGACTGTGTGTAAGGTCCAGCTAGAATGCTGGGAGTTGGAGGCAGTGTCTGCCTGATAGAGCACACATCTCCTGCAGGGGCAGCTGTGAGGGGTCTGGGCTGAAATCTGAGCCATGGTCTCAGGAGCAATTCACTGAACACCTTCCGTCCCTTTGAGCAAATGCTCAGTAGGTCTTCGAGGTTCAAAGTGATTCTGCTCTACTGGACTCTGGCTGTCAGAACTGCCCCACACCTTGACAGCTGAGCTGCCTGACTTTTCTTTTTCATTGGTAATGACCATAAAGGTCAGATGCCTAATTTTATGAAAATACATTCAGATCCTGCACTTCCTTGTGTCACGTCTGTTATTTTTTCTTCTCCAATGTCTTACCGATCTGACTAGGACCCTGTTTCTCCAGTCAGTTGAGGGAGGCCATGGCCTGCAGCGGCTACACATTTGTTTGAGTGATTTTTATATCCAGCCCATTTGCTGAAAATTTTTAACAGGTTTAGGAGTTCGCTGGTGGCTTTTGAGGGGTTAATTTAAGTATACTATCTATCATATCATCTGCAAGTAGTTATATTTTGACTTCTTTTTTTCCAATTTGAATCCCTTTAACCTCCATTTGTTTTCTAATTGCTCTAGCTAGAACTTTGACTATTATATTGAATAGATAGGGAAAGAGTGGCCAGCCTTGTCTAGTCCCTTATTTTAGTTGGATTGCTTCAAGTTTCTCTCCATTTAGTTTGATGTTGGCTACTAGTTTGCTGTAGCAAACAGAATAGGTTTTATTTACTTAGGGAGTTAAAGGGGAATTTATGTGCCCAGGGATGTGGCCAATGTATTTGGAGTAAGGTTTGTGTGGACATGTACCATCGGCCAAAGCAAGGGTATTGGAAAATGTTACATGTTCATACTCAGGGGGTAGGTTCTAGGGGAGACAAACTTTATAAGAGTAAACAAGGAGTGAAGCCTGATAACTTGTCAGGGTAATAAACTCCTGCAAGGATTGATGATGGTGGAAGAGTTGACTTTATGGCTCAAGGTTAGGAGGTGGGAGGCAGGCAACTCCTGCTGTGCCGCAGGCCGGCTGATCTGGGCCTCCCTCCACCCGAGGGAGAAACGGGGTCCTATTCAGGTTGATGAGGCATAGGCGAAGAAATTATGGCAGAGATGACACATGAAGTGCAGGATCTTAATGTATTTCTTAAAAATGGCATCAGACTTTTACAGTCATTGCAAAAGAGAAATGAAAAATCTGGCAGCTTAGTAATTAAGGTACATCTGAGGCCACCTGAAACACACTGAGCCTAAAGCAGCCACCTCTCTGGATAGGTGCTACATCCTCCGAACCCAAGCTGGGCCCGGGGGACTTCGGATTGCATCCCAGTCCAAGAGCAAGTCCAAAAGAGAATCCAAGAGTGAGTCCAAGAGAGAGCACAAAGTGAAAAACAGGCTTATATGGTATACAGGAAACAGGGCAAATAACAAGAGTCATGTAGATGGGCGGGGGTCAAAAGGATCAGAGTGCAGGACTGAAGTCACGTAGGCAAGTGACCGCTACACAGGTCAATAGGTAGGATCACGTAGCCAGGTGTGAAGCAGGCGGAAGAGAGCAATGGTGCCCTCCCCGATGGGGCTAATTTGGTATTCCTATACTAATTCTCTGCTTCTGCTGGAGGTAAGACTAGGATAGTCTGATCTGGCATTTCCTGTTAATTCTCTGGGTCTCCCTGGCTGGAGGCACGAACCTGGAAGTTCTGACCTAACCGTTCTAACTAATGTCCTTGAGTTTCTAGTAAGTAAAACAGTTCTGACTATTGTGAGGCTGCCCTAGGAATGAGGAATGAGCTTGACCTCTGTTGCTAACTCAAAGAGCAGAACCTGTCCGACAGGCAGATTCCTTGAGAGAAATTCCAAGCTAAAGATAGCTTGGAATTAAATTAGGATATATTGGAATCATCGTGCTAGCCAGGAAACAATGCCCAATCTTAGCCATAAATGAATCATTTCTTGGGGTATCTTTATGCCTAAATATGAGGGTGTGTTGACGATTGGAAAGACTGATCTGGAACATGTCTTAAGTTAGGAGATGCCGACGGCTACCTTGAATAGCCAAGAGGCACAGGTACCCCTTTGGGTCCTTATTGCCTCTTGCCTTTGACCAGGTTTTTAAGCCCGATACTGCAGATGTGACTGGCGTAGACGAGTGTGCGTGGCACTGCTGTCCACATGATTAGATATCCAGAGTTGATGCTCCATCTACCCTTCCTCTGTAACACATTGCCAATATACACATGTGTGTGTTTTCTGTATATGAAAATAATATATGTACAATATATATATATGTATATTAATATACATATATATACACACACATATACATGTGTGTGTGTTATATGTATATGTAGTATGTGTAAGATTTTGGAGCTTTGGATAAAAACATGTTTGAACATTAAGTAGAGCATAATGGGCCTTCTGACTAGGACTTTGGAAGACAGTAAAGCTGAGAACTATGTAGAACTTGGAAAGGCATCTCAAGAAGTTTCAAGAAGAAATTATATTAATTACTAGTTTTGAGAGCATCCTTGTGATATTCTGAAAAAGTATGCCTGTTCATGTTTATTATGATATGAGACATAACTTCAGAGTGTCATAATGAACAGGCAAATTATTTTCAATAAACATTCATATATTCCAAGATGCTTAAATATTTAAAATATAACATTTGAAGGAAAGGCCATCCAGAGACTTCCCTACCTAAGGATCCATCCCATCTGCAGACACCAAACTCAGACACTATTGCACATGTCAAGAAGTGCTTACTGACAAGAACCTGCTATAGCTGTCCCTTGAGAGGCTCAGCCAAAACTTGACCAGTACCGATGCTTATGCTTGCAGTCAACCACAGGACTGAGCATTGGGACCCCAATGGAGGAGTTAGACGAAGGACTGAAGGAGCTGAAGGAGTTTGTAATTCCATAGGAAGAACAACAATGTCAACCAACCAGAACTCCTCAAAGCTCCCGGGGACTAAACCACCTCCCAAAGAGTGCACATGGAGATACCCTTACCTCCAGCTGTATATGTAGCAGAGAATTAGCTTATCTGGCATCAATCGGAAGGGAGACCCTTGGTTTTGTGAAAGCTCTATGCCCCAATGTAGGGGAATGCTTTGATTTTAAGACATTCTTCATGAAAATAGATCATTAACAAGGTGATAATGGTACACAGTGTACTGGCATAAACCTGAAACCCCAAAAAACTGATATCAGACAAAGGTGAATCTACAGTTCTATATTAACCTGGGGTATGTAGCATATCATGAACCAGCCTCAGCTATATAGTCAGACCTTGGTTGAAGACTTCAACAACAACAAAGAGACTTAATAAGAATGCATGTCTTGTTATTGTAGAAGATATGTTTTACACACACTATTAAGACTGTTGTAATGTCTAATTTATATACAGACATGCGGATCTTTTCTCAAGATCTGAGAAAGATAACTGAATAACAATAAGGGAAGCTACATATCATAGTTAAACCATCAGTCAGCTACATGCTTTCATTTGTACACGAATTAAAACAAATTAAAGTCCTAATGAAATGATCCTTCCAAAATCACTAAGCATAAGATAGAACATTAACTGTTGGTGAAGGATTTGACAAGAAATTTTCTAGACCAGGTAGGTTACAATCATATTAATTTTTTTAGAAAGCTTAATAATATATATAGCCATTTCATATCACATAACTGTGTGAAAGCTCTTTTATTCAACGAAGTATGTACTGCATGCATCCATTTCTTTTATAAGTGCAACAAAAAAACTTAATCTTCAGGGCAGAAATGTGAAAGTGTGCTTATCTTCTGAGATTGTGTAATGTTTTCTGAGATAATATTTTTCTTTTCTATTTTTGTGACAGAGTTTCACTATGTAATTAAGGCTAACTTAAAAGTTTCCAGGTGGTGTATGCTAGCTTGTGCTCACAGAAATCCATTTACCCCTCTCCTGAATGGTGGGATTAAATCATGTGCTCCATGACTTGTCTTCTGAAATATTCTATATTTAAAACACAGTTAACTTAAAGAGGCTTGTTTATTTTATGACCATTCATTTTTATGTACCTATCAAATTTATATTATTTCATTAGGAAAAACCTTAACTGAACCAAACAATTTCCTAAACAATATCATTTTACATATTTTTTTATTTCTAGCTAAACTGATGCATAATATTTATGTTTTTCTTGAATACCTGATACAGTTGGAAAAATTTTAAATATTGTTATATGAAAATAGAAATTTTGTTATATTTCTTATCTATGATGACATCATCACATCATAAAAAATAAAGTTTTTATAGTAAATTTTATGAAGCTTCATTTTATTTTTAGTGTGTGGTGTTTGTCTTTAAAAGTGTATGTGAAAATAAATGTAATTTTCAACACATTTAATCAATTTCAGGTTTAAAATTAAAAAAGCAGATGTTAATGAAGTGGAACAACTTTTATTAAACTTCTCTTAGAATTGTCAAAAATACATATGGCCTCATTTTCAGCTGCAGGTGCACTCCCAATCTCATCAATGAAATCATTCATCTTTAAGCAAAGCCAAGCTACCTTTGTCTTAATTACTATGTATGTGACCAAAATTTACAAGGTGTACTTGTTCATGCCAAGTGGAGGAGACATTGTAAATTCTGATATACTTCTTGGTGCATTAACAGGTTTGAAGTAGAAAAATCAGCCACCCGTGGAGTCAAGCACTACTTTAAGAAGAAACCACAAGAAATCTTTTCCATTTTAAAGTCTGACTACCCGATATAGAGTTTGTATTTAAATATCAATGTGTATGGTTTCTTTTTAAATTTATTTTTCCAGTTTCACACATACACACACACACACACACACACACACACACACACACACACACACACAATTATGATCAAATTTATTCTGTTTTCTTTTTCATTCTCCTTTATTTTGAATTGATTTCCCTTCCATTTGTGAAGTAGTTTCTTTTGTGTTTTGGGGTCTTATCCAGGTACCTGCATCAGTGGTCTGCTCATACTTTTAATGGCTATGTTATATCCGTAAGGCAGGATCTCTTTGCACTCTTCTTCAACTTGAGGATTTCACTATCTATTTGCATCCTTATATCTGAACAAAAACCTACAAAAGTGAATGTCCCTTCACATTTTTATGTTCTCATTACCGTGCTTTTGGATAGTACCTGCATTCTGACTTTTTGGGAAGAACTTATTGCATAGTTCTGTCTGTTTATTGCATGACAGGATTCACTTTTATTCTACATGATATTGTTTGAATTTCAACATTTACCTGATTTCATATAAACAAAAGAGGTGATAGAAACTCTTAGTTAGGGCAGAGTTCTTAGAATAAGCCTACTGGAGGCTAGGATTGCCAGAAGAGTGTCCTGGTTTCATTCTCTTTGTTATTCCCTTCAAGAGAGCCTTTGTCTAAATTATTTATGTTAATTAGTGACACTGAAACCTGGGTGGCCCAATTGGACAGAACATCACATCTGCTTTACCATATCTTAGCACAATTTCTGCCATAAGTTCATCAAAATATCCTAGACAGACAAGCCGTAAGATGGCCCACAGTTACTGGGACACTTTATACTTTAGTATCTCTCTCTGTCTCTATCTCTGCCTCTGTTTCTGTCTCTTTCTCTCTGTATTTGTCTCTATCTGTCTCTGTCTCTCTGTCACTCTGTCTCCTTCCCTCCCCTCTCTCTGTCTCTCTCTGTCTCTCTCTGTCTCTCTCTCTCTTTCTCTGTCTCTCTCTCTTTCTCTCTCTCTCTCTCTCTCTCTCTCTCTCTCTCTCTCTCTCTCTCTCTCTCTGTGTGTGTGTGTGTGTGTGTATGTGTGTGTGTGTGAAATCTCTAATACAAATTTTTGATAAATTTCTCTCTATAATTCATCCTCTTTGGTCTATTAATTTTATTCTTATCCATCTCTGAGACATGAACCCAGACATTACTGACTATGGAAATTTGTTGACCTTTGAGTTTCAAGAAATCTAGCACCCTAAGAAATTTGTAGGCAGAAGAGGAAAAACAGCAAAGACTATAAATGTAGGATATGAGAAAAAGTACATTTTGTACTTATCAATCATAATGTGAAGAGTAGAAAAAAATTTTTCATTCACCATTATGTCCCTTAAGAATATGTCCCACTCATTAGAGATAGTCTGATGGGTAGATTTGTTTTTATTGTTTTGTTTTGTATTACTTAAACATTTTCTTGTGTGTGAAGATAGCATTGAAACTATAATAAACATAGAATAGAAATTCCTACAGAACTACTCTGTAGATTTTAATATTAAAGAAATTCTGTTCTATAAAATAATAAAAATGGAGCTAGATATGATCCTCCCTTGCTACTTATTACATTTCCTCAATCTTGCCCACTAAAGCTAAATCTACCCAAATTCCTCTATTCACTGTTTAGGCTTATGGCTCATGTTTCAAGATCCCAGAAGAATCTCTTAAGCTGTACAACATATTTGTAGAGTTTCAGTACAGGTATTATTGCTTTTGTTCAAGAAGGAGATAAAATATATATCTTATAAAATTTGAAAAGTTCTGATCTCAATCCTCATATAACTTATTTGGCAAGAAAAAACTTTTTTGATGGATATGTCAGAATAAGTCACAGTGCTATGAAGAATTCTTTGAAAGTTGATTTTTAATGTTCTAATCACTGATGTATTAAAGACAATTTTTGCTAATCTATTTTAATTCATAATTTTTGTATAGCAATAGCATTTAAATACTAAATAACACCATAATAGATTGATTTTATACTGTTAAACTAGAAATAAAAAGAGGTGGGATATTATAGACTATAAATTTTGAGATGCTGAAACTTTGTTTATGTGTGACTTTTATTATCTGTAATTTTAAGGACATACATTTTAACCATCTATACAGTAGTAAAATTTAATATATTAAAATAAATCTCATAAAACATATCTTTAAATATTATAATGAATTACTTCTACTTTAGCTATTTTACTATTATTTTCAATTTTAATGGGCTGAACATGTCTTAATGAAATTTGAACTTTTACTGCTAAATGAAGCAGCATTATATTAATGTATATTCATATCAACATATGTAGTATTTACTTGGTCTATACTAAGGATTATAAGTTTTAACACTGTTTTAAAGTGACTTATACCTAAGAATACCAACTGTTTCATTAACTTAAATGTTTTTTTCTATACTTATAGTTTGAATTAGTTTAGTACATAAAAATTTGACAATGAAACAAAATTGGTTTAAAAAATATTTGTTTGGTTAACATATATATGTGTGGATGACAACATGTATTTGGAAATGGGACATTTTTTTCTAATTCTGGGAATTCAATATTTTTTGTTTAATGGTTCTGTTATATAAGTAGATGTTTAATAATAATACATTTTAACCTTTGAGAAATGAAAGTAGAATAAATGAATGATGATACATATTGGATACTTAGATATTTCTATTGTCTGCTCTGATGATGTCTTCCAGTAAGTTTCAACAGTGTAACCAGCTGTTGATCCCTTGTACAGTGCAATGATGAACTATATTAATCAATAGGTTAGATATATCATGCATTTTGCAATTAGGTTGTTTTCCACTTACCATGTATCAACCATAAATGCATTCTGAGCTCAAGAGCACTTTTTTTCGTATTGAATGAATACCTACTGACTACCAATAATCTATTCCCTCAGATGTATAGAGCAAAATTACATACCAAGTTTTCCAGAAAACTAGAATGAAAACCAGATATGTAAATGATGTAAATTCAGATAGCAATTGATGCTAGGAGAAAAAGCTGAGGTTTTAGTGAGTGATATGGATAGAAAGAAGCTAAATTTGGGTGTTCTGATTAGATCTCTGTTAAATATAATATTTTAATTAAGGCCTTTATGAGGGACAGAAATATCTTGTCAGAACTGAGCAAGAGATTTCCTTGAGATGTTTCTGTTGATGAGGCACACTTAAGCCCTATATTGGATAATCTTTAATACGTTCTAAGGTTTCTCTTTCAAGTTTATATTAATGCCAGCTTGCATTGATTATAAATGTCTGCAAAATATCATACTACTTTTTACTTAAAAAGTAGAAAGTATTATTTTATACAGAAAAACTTCAAAAGGACAAGAAATATTGAAATTAAGCAATTTTGTCCAATCATGATGAAAGTGACTTTATCTGACAATATGAGTCAACAATAGACAATTTTAATTCTCTTAATACTTAGTCAATATTTCTAGTTGTTATATCATGTGTTATGTTTTACAATGCCTGTCATTGATCTTTTTATTTTGACTTATTTGTCTTGAATCTGTACTTATTGATGTTTATTGCATATGATTTTACATACATGGGATGAATTCTGATTTTTAAGATTAAATTCCTCTTGTAACAATTTATAATTATGTAACAATTAATTGACCATCTTAAGGCCATAAGAGTGAAAGATCTAAAATTTACTTGTCTTTGTTAAATTTAGGGTGTTAAAGGGTTACTTTTTTATAGATAATTTAGGAGATAACTCTTTGGTTCATTTTCTTGAAAACTATGATTAGTGGTTATTCATTTATTTGGATTTGATTTTTCTACTAACAAAGCTAATGAAAAGGCTGCATCCTTATATTTTAATCTTTTACATGCCACTCATCCATATCTAAGGATCCCTTGACTACATTTGTAACTTTTCTATAATCTAGGCTAAATTTCTTTGAAGGAACATGTAATGAGAGTCTTATTCCACTATCATATTTCTCTAATCTAAGACATTCTTTGTTTCTAATTATAATATTTGGACCTCAAGTGTGCTGGGCGTATAGCAGCATTATTTTCTTAATATACCTATCTATATTGTAATAGAATATTTTGTGGAATATCAAAATAGCATGTTTTACTATCATTTTGTTTTATGTGAGATACCGAGTCATATGTAATATAAGGCTAGTTATTCAATATTACACTGAATTATTGACCTACATGTTTTAAAAATGAATTGGTGAAAATATACAAGCCAAATCTTGTCTGTAATTTTAAGAATGTTTACCTTTATTTATGTCCTATATGATCCTGTTCATTTGTTGGAATATAATAAGGAAATGATTTTTAAAATACTATCAGCTTGTCATTTATATGTCTATTTATTTATATTTCATACATACATATACATACACACATATACATATGTATGTATCACTATATAAATCACATATTAATGACAATATTATTCAAAATTGTTTAGTCTGAACATAGAATGACTCAGCTAAACATATTAATTTTAAAAAAAGCTATGTATATCCTCCAATGCCAACTAGGAAAATTTATAAAACTGTCTTTCATATAATGTATGGGGGATACTCAATAGCAGCTTAGCAAGAATTTCAGAAACCCAACTTATAGGTAACCGGAGTGACTAAAGTACATCAAAACATTTCTACAAGAAAATGAAAGAACCAGGCTCAAAGGTCAGGGACATAGATTCTGTACATATGTATTTGTAATACTATTTTTCATAAGTAATTACATTAGTGAATAAGACATTTCCACAAAGTATTGGCCACAAAATAGATTCTCAATTGTCCCTAAGGATATATCTATGGAATTGTCATAAACCAGAAAACACTGTTGCAACTACATTAAAAGTTGTATCACCGGAATATTGTCACAATTTCTCATGAGTTTGTTTGTTCATTCATTCATTGATTCATTCATTTGAAATTTTATGTCAAATTGTAAAACACAGTTACAGAAATTTGGAGGAATGGATTTCTTTTTAAGAGAAAGGTGCTTTCCTTTTCCTTGTCTTTCTTTCTTTCTTTCTTTCTTTCTTTCTTTCTTTCTTTCTTTCTTTTTCTTTCTTTCTCTTTTTTAAATGTTTCTTTTCTGTTAATTTCTTTTTTGCATTCTTTTTTTTTCTACACTCAAAATTTTATTCCTCTCCTGGTTCATCTTCGGACTGTTCCACATTTCATATGTCCTCCCTGTCCCGTGTCCCCATGAGAATGTTTCCACCCTGACCCCACCCCACCAGACCTCTAAACTCTCTGGACCTCCAGTCTCTTGAGGATTAGGTGCATCTTCTCTGACTGACCCTAGACCAGCAGACCACTGGTGTAGATGTGTTGCCAGCCTCACATCAGCTGGTGTGTGCTGCCTGGTTAGTGATCCAGTGTCTGAGAGACCTCAGGGGTCCAGGTTAATTGAGACTGCTGATTCTCCTACAGGGTAGCCCTCTTCCTCAGCTTCTTCCAGCTTTTCCCTAGTTCAACCACAGCGGTCAAGAGCTTCTGTTCATTGGTTGGGTGCAAATATATGCATCTGACTCTTTCAGCTGCTTGATGGGTCTTTTTGAGGGCAGTCATGATAGGTCCCTTTCTGTAAGTGCTCTATAGCCTCAGTAATAGTGTCAGTGTTGGGGCCTCCCTGTGAGCTGGATCCCACTTTGGGGCTGTCTCTGGACCTTCTTTTCCTCAGGCTCTTCTTTATTTCAATTCCTGAAGTTCTTTAAGGTAGGAACACTTATGAGTCACACTTTTGACTGTCCCTCACTTGATGCCCTGTGTCTCTTCTGGAGGTGGGCTCTACAAGTTCCCTCTCCCCACTGTAGGGCATTTTATCTAGAGTCCCTCACTTTGAGTCCTGAGTATCTTTCACCTCCCAAGTCTCTAGTGCTTCCTGGAGGTTGCCTGTTTACATTCTTTCTGCTGGCCCTTCAGGGCTTCATTCCTTTTCCCCCCAGCCAATACCAGATCATGTTCCCCTTCACAGCACCCTTCACAATAGTCACAAGTACTATAAAAATCTTTTGTGACTCTAATAAAACAAGTGAAAGATCTGTATTGAAAATATCTTCAATTCACTCAAGAAAGAAATTGAAGATCTCAGAAAATGGAGAGATCTCCCATGATCATGGATTGACAGAATTAACATGGTAAAAATGGGCATCCTAGTAAAGGAAATCTACACATTTAATGAAATCCCCATCAAAATCCTAAAACAATTCTTGAAATACATGGAAAAAGCAATTTTCAAATTCATCTAGAAAGGCAAACAAAACAAAACAAAACTGTTGTACCAAAGCCAGGGCCTGGACTAAGGACTGTATCTCTCTCTCCCTGTTGCTGAGGCCTGCTGGTGGGGTGTACATTAGTTAAAAAGGAGGCAATGTGTAAATGAGATATTTTATTGTGGGAAGAAGAAAATAAGCTGGTCAAGTAGAGAGAAGGAGATGAATGAGAAGAGAAAAGAAGG
>JADRCD010237923.1:0-12094 GCA_019843815.1 Montemys delectorum
TAAGGATAGATGATCCATCTTTAATGGTACAAAGGACTGGTGAAATGAGAACTTTTCATCACTCATTGGATTCTGTTACATTCTTATGAGACTATGCTCCCTGGATGGTAATGTTAAAGTCCATGGAAGTTTTGGGCAATCAGGCATGCTTCAATATCGACAGCATACAATGTGGCAATCGTTCTTTTAGTTTCTGTGATGACTGATGCTATTAGGACAAGAACTATCTTAAAAGATACCTTCTTGTTTTCTCTTTATTTAACTAAAGAGTCCACTAACTAAAGGTTCTGTGTTGCTGAAGGCATAGTTTCTTGAGTTCTAAGGAAAAAAGATACTATCTAAGGGATATGCAAAGTAACACAAGGTTTGCTTCATGTCCTGAGCCACTTAAAACAACTGTTTTTATGTCTGCCAAATAGCTGTATGAAAAGTAAAACAACAAGGTTTATATGACAGCAGATAGTGAGTAGAAAAAAAAAGCCACCCAGGGCTATATGATTCATTCCAAAGTCATAGTGCTACGGAAGTCTGGACAAGCAGAGGCCAGTACAAGCTGGGATGGGCAGAAGAGGTTTTCTGGGTAAATGCAGTTTGACCTGGGACTAGATAAAGTAAGGAGGACCAAGTGCAAAAGTGACCATGGAAAAGAGAAAGCGACTGCCTTGCCACACAGACGGCAGGGAAAACAGAAGTCCCAAGTTGGGAAAGGACAGCAAGAAGCTAAGTCAGCTTGTTGAAACTAGAGAGGCTCTGCATCCCAACAGTCTGGTAGATGTGAGACTTCAGTCAGGCTGCAGAACTTCTGAGTGCCTGGTAAGGGTACGCGCACTAACCTACAGCTGACAGACGGCCATTCTTCACATTTTAGAGGAGCAGAAGTATATCACGTAAGAGATGTCTGCATTCCTTTGTCTTGCAAGTGCCTCCCTTGTTAAGTGGTCTCTAGAGGAGTTTTGAAGTTTATATGCACTGTCTCCACACTGAGATCAGATGTTCTGGATTCATCCAGAACAGCAGTGGGAATGATAATATGATATTTGTCATTAAATATGTCAGTGTGGAGCTGGGCCATCCTAGACTTACAGAAACAATGCATTGTGCCCAGGAAATACACAAAATTATAGCATCATCTTAATTATTCATAATGGAATAACCTCAAAGCTCTAGCCAAGTGGGTTAGAGAATTTTTATTTTTATACCATTAAAATAGAATGGCCTGTAAATATACAGAACCCAAAGACCAGTTTTTATTGTTTTTGAGCAGTGACTGTGAAGACTTGGGACAAGTGTGGAAAGATGTTCTACATTAGACTTTGGAAGGGGAAAGAATGCTAAATTTTTACTTTGTAGTCATTAGATTTCATATATTTGTAGCTATAATCAACTTAAGGTGTATTTGAGAATCTAGGTTATTAATCTGCAAACTTAGCATCGATTCCATATCTAATATAACACATGTTAGAAAACAGAGATCATGGGCTGTAGGAATGGAAAAATAAAAAAGCCAAATCATTATATCTATTTATCATTTCAGTGGAATTTTATCCATGAATTAGTTCACCAACTAAGCACAATGGTTTAGTTCAAGGCAACAAGAGGAAGCACAGAGTACCTGAAGCGTGGTGGAAAGTCCGGTCTGTCTGATATCTAAGGGTCTAGGTAACACAAGTGAGGCAGGAAGATAGATTTAAGCGGGACTGTGGAAGGACTCAGGGCCTGGCCAGTGAGTGCCAACTTGGTGAATACTTGTCATTGGGAACCCAACGAAGGTTGCCAACCAAGGGATTGCCATGACCATGACATATTTAGAGTCAATCTATTGTCAGTATATAGAATGGACTATCAGGGTGATGGGAGCCCTCATGGTGATCCAAGGGAGAAATACTGAAAGCCTGAGTGTGAGGAGAGTCAGGATAGATGATGCTTCAGGGGAAGAATTTGTAGGAACTGGCAGTTAATACGATGGGGGAGAATGATGATCAAGGAAGGATTCAAGAATGAGTCTGGGGTATTTTACTCTCTTTACTTGAGTGACCACTGGTTCTGTTAATAGAAATAGCAGCAGGGGTGGAGGCTGGGAGTTGCCCAGACTGAATGTAGAGAGAAAAGAACTTTTCAAATCTCCAGATTTCTCCTCATTAGCTGCATCACAATGAGAGTCTGATGGACTGGGTGACCTTCTACTATCACACAAGTCTCACTTTAGAAACTCAGCAAATGTCTTTCAAATGTCACTTAGGCATAGGAACTGATTCTGCCCTACAGAGGTCCTGCTTGAGCTGGTTCTTGCTTCCAGTCTCCCTGCCTGGATCCCTGGGGTCTCTGGTTCTCTCAAATGCACAGTACCACAGACCATGAGCTTGTTGCTCTGATGGAAATGCCAGGAAAGAACTTTAGATTTTTTTCTACTTTCTAGTTATACCAGAGTTTTCCATTTAAATGCTATCTTTCCCTTTGATATGGAAATAGCTATTCCTTCTCAAGTCATCCTCTTATCTTCCGTCTTGGAGTTCTTACTATAATCTGTAATAAGCTTTGACACAGGACATCTTTTTGTAGCCCAGGTTGGCCTTGAACTCACTATCCTCCTGCCTCAATTTCTGGAGTACAGGATTATAAGCACTACACATCCAGCTCTATAATTATCCTAATAGAAACTAAGCCCATCATTTCTATGCCTAAATTCCCTGCACTCTCATGAGAATCTGGCACTCAGTACACTTTCAATAAATATTTGAAGAATAAAATGAGCCACATAACAAGAGAATGCATAAAGGTAAGATACAGAAAGTATCACTATTAAATAAAAGTCTGACCAGAAAACAAATGACCTGAAAACAATCAGCCCCTGAGCATCAGTGCTCACTGGAGTGCTGAAGTGACTTGTACATGGAGTCTCAGAGGACCCAATAGGCTACCTTGCTTGAAAGACTGGTCTCCACCCAGTGGTGCTGGGTTGGGGGACTGTGGTACCTTTCAGACACAGGATCTAGCTAGCAAAAATGGATTTGGGGGGCTGGGTGTGCTTCAGAATGTGGTGCTGAAGGTGATATCTGCTTCTGGTTTTAGCCTGAGCTCTGTACCTCCTGTTTGCAGCTTCAGGAATGAGCCCTGCTACAAACTCCTGATGCCATGGCCCAAGCCACTTCTGCCACCATATCTTCCCCACCACAATGGACTATACCAGTAATGGAGCCAGGATAAATCCTTCCCCATTTAGTTGTTCCTGTCGGCTATTTCATTACAGCATTTTAAAAAGTGTACTTAATACACTTTTCATAAATGCTTCATTTAACAAAACATAAAGAGGGAAAGCCAACAGAAGAGATAATTTCAAGATAAAACACTGACCAGGAACATGAGATTTCTGGAGCTGGATGTGAGGTGCAAGACTGATGATTTGGAGAAGACCAATGACTTCAAAGAAGCCATTTTTCATGATGGGTAAGAACAAAAAAACAAATTTCAGGAACTAAGGGTAAACAGGGAGAAAAGGTATGAAGGCAGGGACCAAAGTGAGCTCCCACAAATGTGTGCACAGCAAGCAGAAGAGAGGAATTAGCCCCATGAATGGGAAGCAGGGATGTGGAAAGGGGGCCAGACTAGAAAGCAAGAGGGATCAATCTCCAAAGACCTTGAAAATGCCCTTTGTCTTAACCACTGAGTCTCCTTGTTCTGTGAGAAAACTTTCTGACCCACCTCAGTTTCAGTAAGGAGAAACGGGGGGGGGGGGGCAATGGATATGAACTGGTATGAAGTTGTCTCTTTGTAAGAACTCTAATGAAGTTCTAATAACAAGGAACACATCTATAAATGAATGTTTTCTTTGAAACAAAATCAAGGTAAAGCCTCACTTAAGCTTAATTAAGTTAGCTTGGATTTTTTCCCACTTTGATGAAAGCTTTGCACTATTCAACTACAGTCTTTGCTGAGGCCAGAAATGAAGAGTGCTTATATCCATCACTGACACTTTGTTGAACTTGTCTGTTCTTATTAATCACAGCTTTAAAGTAAGCAGCCAAGATACTCTGAGGAAGCTGATATTCCCAGCTGACCTATCTGCACAAATAGTGAAGCTTGATACTCTCCTGCTGCAAAATGTCTCCACAGATGCATGTGTTTGTGTAGCTGTGTGCACACGTGTGTGCATGTGTGTGTTTCTGAGACTAAAAGAAGCAAGTGGTTTTTGTGTAGCAACTAGAAAGTTTATCATACTCTATCTTCTGGAAACATGGAAAAGCAAAAGCTGCCCATGTCTGTTTATATTCTCCATGGGAAGAAAATCTTATCTGAAATATGAAGTCTCCAGTTTAGAGGCTTGGTATGAAGGTAATTAGAAGTTAATGTCTTTAGCTGGTGAGGTTTCTTGGTGATAAGTGATAAGGAGCTGGTTTATGCACAACACAAACCCTGCAGCGTGACTTCCTGACCTTCTGGCACAGGGTTAGGAGTCTTCATCTAAGATTCACAGGAATAATCTTAATGGGTCAGCCCCATTAGTGTAATTTTTCTTTATGCTTTATAAATGTCAGCATTTTTGTTTGATTGGTGAGGTTGATATTTGCTTGCTTTCTAGTTCAGAATTTTAACATGCACACTATTGGCTTCTTTAGCAACATAAATACAAATATGTGTCTGAAAATTTATATTAGCAACGTAAATATGTGTCTGAAAATTTATATTCAGCGACTAAGTAAACTAAACAATCAATAATCTCTAGAGATCTATTAGGATCTTTAAAGAATGGGTCTTTTTGTGAGGTCCTTCTTTCTTGTCACATCTCCTCCTTCTGTGTCTTTCGGTCACCCGTGGCACACATGGCACATGGCACTGGGATCTTTACTCTGGATGCTCCCTTATTCCCAGCTTGTAGGTGACAAAGTCTTCTGTTTGCTCACTTCTTACCAAACCCCTCTATTGTGGTTTAATGTATGATGCCCAAAGCTTCGATCTGGAACATTTCATTCTCTCTTAGAACCACATATTCCCATTAAGATTTCTTAACTCACAAACTATTCAGAAATTCATTTTCCAATCTCCAAATATAGGAATACCAGGGTGTTTTAAACTAACTTAATATAAATATTGGGTAATAAAATTACATTGTTCATTATCATCATTATTATTACTTATAATATGGAGACAGAACCCAGGGCCTTACTAGGCAAGTGCTCAACCCCCAAGCCACATTCCCAGGCCCCTATAAAGAATATAGCCTATGTATGATGCATTGGAATTTGTTGAGAATTAAAATTTGAATTTATAGGTAATGAGTGTCCATGACTATTCTCTGTATGTTCAAGGAATAGAGCTTCATTATTATTTTCTGGGTTCACTCATGTCTTTTAAAATATATTAGATTTGGTTTACTAATTTTGTTGTTCAAATCTTCCCGATCTTACTAAACTTCTGCTCTTTAGCCAGCCAGTTCCTGAAAGCACTGTGTTAAAAGCATTCCTCTGTGGCTAAAGAAATATTAAATTGAGGCATTTGTTTGGTTGGTTTTTTTAAGCTTTGTATTACTGATTTAAAGTGTATGCAGTCAGATAGTTTTATCTGTGATTTCATTCATTATTATTCTAGTGTGGTTTTCTCACTTTATATCTTAAATTCTACATTGCCTGATATCAATAACACCACAGCAGCTTTCCTTGGGAAGGGTTGTGTGTCTGGAGTATTCATTTCCATTTCCTTACTTTGGAACTCCCCCCATGCAGCCTTGTTTTAGGTATATGTCTTCTAATGATTCTACTTGATTAAAAAAATCTAATGTGACATCTTCTTTAAGAGATTAATCAAGTTACCTCTGTAGTTATTTTTATGATCTTATTTTTACCACATTACCCCTTTGTTTCCTTCTCAGGTTGCCTTACTTCTGGCCTCACACTTCTTCATAATCACTCTGTAGCCTCTATTGCAAGCTTCAGCATCCATAGCCCCAACTTACCCAATAACTTAACTGTTCGTTCAGTTAGTTTCACCTCTTTCATAAATTGAAAAATAAGGTTTATTTAAAAAGAACCAATAAGTAAAGTTAATGACGCGCTGCTTCTTCTGCCTCTGTGTTTACAGCTGCCCTTGCAGTTTCTGTCTTTCCTGTATGTTCACAGCTAGAGGCTAAGCTGGGACTCAGTGTGATGAGTCTTTCCCTCAAAGTTCCTCTTTTAGACTGTAACAATCTGCTGTTCACAGACAGAGTACAAGGCATTCTGTATATATGAGGCAGGGACACAGAAATAAGAGGAGACAGTGGATGGAGCAGGAGAGTGACAAGAAAACAAGTGTCATGTTAGAAATATACAAAGCTATTTTTAACAGGATTTCTATGTCAGAAAAACACAAACAGCTAACTCATGATACATGAATATATTATATATATGTAAGATAAAACACAGGAAACTGAAGGCTGTAAATCAACGTTTGGACCAAAGAGGCAAGGTAGCTGTACCCTTGAAGGCCTGTGTGTGCATGGCAAAGGAAGAGCAGTACTTGGCCTATGATAGAGACACAGGAGTATGTTTGAACTAAAGGCAATAAAAGCAAGCAAGAAAGATGGGAATGGAAAGAGGGAAAGAGACTGAGGACAATAAGGAATGAGAAAAGCAAGCAGGAGGAAGTAAAGAGAAAAGCCAAGGAAGGAAGGAAGGAAATGAATGTAACAAAAACCAAACAAACACAAATCACATTTTTGTTTAAACTATGTAACTGCATTTTTTTCAATGGTCATTGAGAGGTATAAAAATTCACATCACACTATTAATTAAGTACTAGGGTAGGCACAGTATCTACTCTGTTATGTACATCAATTAGCATTATCTAGTTTCCTCTAGATGTAAAGAAAGGGTTGAAGATGAAGACTTAGCAACAACAGGGACTGCACAGAGGTAAGGACCAGTGTAGCTTGTGGAGTAGACTTACGTAAGATACCTTTGGCTGACCATCTCTGGAGGCTGCTCCATGGTTCCCTGCCCATTCTCAGTGACAGGCAGCTTAGTCTGCTAGCTGTCTTCTAGGAAAACAGTTCAAAGAGCTTTACTCCTTAAGACACATGTGCCACTCCAGGCAGTCCTGGGTCTGCTTAGTCTCCCATCTTTAGGATGCCCAGCCCCTTTGGGAAAAGGCAATCCCCAACTCAGAGGTCTCTTCTCTCCCTTAGAGTCAGGACAACAACCCTATCAAAACAGAACATAACAAGGCTCCACCTCAAAAGGTCTCTTCTTTCATAGTAGCTTCAGAGGAAAAATAATGTTTCCTGTTTCCTCTGTCTTTGACATTATTCCTCTTTGTCTTTCTCATTTCCCCAAGACAGATTTTCAATACTCTCCAGGAACAAAATGGTGACAGAAAAATTGAGCTGATCTATGAAGACTTAGGAACATCCTATGTAACTCTTATTTTATATATATTTAAAAAGATTTATGTTGTACATATAAACATGAATAAAACTCTAATGTGGAAATCAGGTTCACCTCTTCATAGCTGAGGGTATACAGGCTAGTGGAGATAGAGCAAACACATCCCTGCAGCCAAGGTTTCACAACCTCCGTGCTACTGGCATCTGAGCCACAGAATTAGTTTTTATGGAGCTTGTTTTATATACTATAGATGTTTAGGTTTAGCAACATCTCTGTATGGACACATGGATACACACACACATACACACACACACACATACACACACACACACACACACACACAGAGCAAGTGCCACCAAATACACCCTGGAAACAAAGTCTCACCTAGTTGTAGTCAGGTGATATATTTTTAACTCACAAAGATGAGTTATTTGTCTCTACCAACATAAATCTACATGTTTTGCATGCTCATAAATATTTGGGTTTATATTTATTATCATATATATTTGGGTTAATATGTAATTTTTTCATAATGAAGAAATTTGTTTGCAATGTCAACAGCAACCCATGGCAAACAAATTGTATTTGTTTGCCAAAACTTCATATCATTATTAAAATAATATAAATAAGAATAAAAATACATCTGCAGTCATCAAAAATAAACAAATAAGTAGAACTTTTGCACAAAACTCTGGGTTCAACAAAAATGCATTGTGTGGCTAGGTACATAAATAAGCACTATGTATATACAGTGCTCATAATTTATAAATTTTTTCTTTTTTATAATTTCAGATAATCCTCTAAGCAGAATATGAAATTGAAACCATCTAAAAATTTAACTCTAGTCATCTACTTGGGAAAACATATTTATCATCCTATTAGGAGACAGGAGCACCACATTTACTAAATTCAGTAACTTTGTTTAAAAAACAAGAATACCAATGTTATCTTCTTAGATAACAACACTGAGATGGTAAAGACACTGTGGTTCTGTGAAACTTAACTGACACCTTTCCATTGCACTCTAAAGAAAGAATGAGAAAAACTGAAGTGAGGACTGACTGTCACTTATGACAGTGTTAGCGCTGGAGACGGCCAGAGCCCTGTGGCCTTGGTATTAACTGGGTGTTATGAGTGATGGAAGCAAAATAAAGCTAAAATGGACTGGGGGAGGTTGCAACTATTTATTGATCAAATTTGCATTTGTGCTCACTTGCTGGAAACTACTTCAAACTTATGTACTCAAATAGTGGTCTTTTCATGTATACATAATAGTTTCATTGAACAATTTATAGCAGCATTTTACTTTACATTCCATTTTAGATGCAGATAGTCGGGCTCAATAAATTTAAAGTGTAATTGAGTGACCAAAGAATGAAAACACCCTCTGCTGGCTCCAAATAGTCCAATCTGTCATTAAAGTTTTAAAAAAAATGAACACACACACACACACACACACACACACACGGGGGGGGGGGAGGGAGGGAAGGAGAGAACAGGTTAATGGAATAGAAATTTGTCTTCCTGCTTTACATTGCCCTCTCTCCTCTAGTCCACTTGCCAGGAGACATTTCAAGTTTAATTCCCCAGCAAGAGGCACAGTTAATAGACTAATGGGCGTTACCATTCTTGTTAGCCAGCTGATTCTATTCAATCTGTGCCTAGAGAAACGGTGTTCTTGTTATTAATATACCATTTCCTGCCACCAACGGGAAAGGTCAGGCCACTCACTATGCTGGGGAGGGGTAGCTAGGTTGGTTTCTAAGACAATTTCCCAAATATTGTTTTGCCTTCAAGATTCACAGAGAGACAGAAGTGCTTTTCTGTAGTTCCAATAATAAACTGACCATACATTCTGAAATTGTGAGCTCATTACTATGTCATTAATCAGTTCAACATACTTTAGCCAATATATTAGTTGTGCAAAGAAATGTATGTTATAGCAACATCACAATGTATGTAAATGCAACTAGCCTATGCTAGTAAGTAGTAATAAAACAGAAAAAAAGATGGTAAAACATTGGAGTACTTGAAGACAAACCAAAAATTTTCAGCCTGCCTATAGTACATCCCTATAAGCCCCTAGACAAAAAGGGGTCTAGAAATTTATTCTGTTTTTTTCTGAAGTTAGTTAAAAATTAATGAATAAGAAATTAAAGAGAAAGCCCTGCAATGAAGTTGGAATATTCTAACTGAAAAAATTCCTCTGAAACTATTTATAGTCCCATAGAATTATAAACATTTTTCAAGAAACATTTTACAGAATAATTTTTAAGCAATGTTTCCTTCTCATTGTCGAGACTGAAAACACTGAAGGTTTATTTCATATTAAAAATATATTTTCTACAGGGCCAATAAGTGGGAGAGGATGGGGTGGCAGGCATGGGGAGGGGGGAAGCAAAAGAAGTTTGTTCTTGTTGTAAAAAAAAAAAAATACATTTTCTAGAGCAAGAACTCGCCTTATTCAGAAGAGGGCTTTGCATAAAGAGTAGCTTGTCAATGCTTAGACTTCTTCAAATGCATCTGTGTGCTTCATCTCTCAACTCAGGGGATTAGTTTTCAACAGTATGTAATTGACAGGAAATTGTGTTAAAATAGAATTATTATTTAACTCTGAGAGCATAACCAATTGGACTTTGGAGACCAACATTCCCTGTACAGAGCAGGACACACCAACAGTCTGCAGATATGCCCCGGGACCTCAAAAGACATTAAAATTTCAAAGAAGCAGTGAACACAAAAGTTTGAGCTTTAACCCTGAAAGAGAGATGCTTTTCAAAATTAAAGTTACCTTCCCAGTTTCAATATTTAAATGAACAAAACTATAACTCTGAGAAAACTTTAGGGCCTCCTATGAAAACCTCCCCTCTGTAGCTGCAGGCTTCAGTTTGACAAACCTGCTGAACTGTGCAGATGTTGAAATGGCTCTCAGTGACACAGGGGAGAAGAAGCAGGAGGCATTCCTTCCACAGCTGCTGACAGCAGCTCCCTTCCCAGGGGCACAGTTGCAGGCTCTATCAAGCTCAATCACTTTGTACACAGCATCAGGGGATCCCAGGCAGAGGCAAAGAAGCCTCAAAGCAGCTGAAATTTCTACTAGCACTACTGCAAGAAGTAACACTACTTAGAGAATAACCAGTTATTTCCAACATCACATGGCTTTTGACCAAAAAAAAAAAAATATGTATGTGGGGGAGGTGGAGCAATGAGGAAGAACATCTGCAGTCAGAGGTTGTTTCATACTTGTTCAGTTTCAAGCCACTCACAGGAGATCTTCCTTGAACCTTTGCTATAGAAACAACTGAATATTTGATCTTTGTTCTCAGGGAAGTTCTTTCTTTGGGTGGTGGGGAGAGAAGAGTGAAGTTAAAGAAACACAGAACTTTTAACAGTTAACCCAGCAACTATAACACAGTACACTGACTGTAAAGTCTTAAAGAGTTGAAATGTGTATGGCAGTAAAACCATGTTTAAGGCTTTATGCTTCAGTTTTATATCAGGTCACATTTTCAGTCCTGTCACAGGTCCCTATAAAGCCTAAAGTAACTGTGTTAATGATGTGGTGACTAAAACCAAGCAGCCAAGGTGAATTTTTTTTTCTTTTCTTTTTTTGGGTTTTTGAGACAGGGTTTCTCTGTGTAGCCCTGGCTGTCCTGGAACTCACTCTGTAGACTAGGCTGGCCTCAAACTCAGAAATCCGCCTGCCTCTGCCTCCGCCTGCCTCTGCCTCCCAAGCGCTGGAGTTAAAGGCGTGCGCCAATTTTCTACCTGAGGTTAAGAGATGTTGTGGCCTATGCCATGTCCTTAGGATGAACCAGGAAGTGGAGCTATAAACAAACAACTACAAAACAACAGAAACTCACACACCACTGTTCTCACCAAATAACACTTTTGTGCTAAGTATACTCCTGTAGGGTGGTAAGATTTAATTCATAGATGAACCAGTACTTTTTTTTTTTTTTTTTTGGTTTTTTCAAGACAGGGTTTCTCTGTGTAGCCTTGGCTGTCCTGGAACTCACTCTGTAGACCAGGCTGGCCTCGAACTCAGAAATCCGCCTGCCTTTGCCTCCCAAGTGCTGAGATTAAAGGCGTGCACCACCGTGCCCAGCTGAACCAGTACTTTTTAATAATAGCCATCATTACTACTACTTGGTCAGAACATCACATAAACATTTGTAAGAATGTACCAAATATAACAATGAAAAATAATGATGTTAGGGGCTGAAGAAATGGTTCAGCAGTTAAGAACACTGGCTTTTTTTCCAGAGGACCAGGATTCAATTCTGTACCCACATGGTAGCTCACAACTGTCTGTCACTCCAGTTCCAGAGGATCCAATACCCTCACACAGACATATATGCAGGCAAAATATCAATGCACGTGAAATAAAAATAAGTAAATTAAAAAATAATAATTAAGTTTATTGTGGACTTGGACAAGGAAAGAATTGCACTGAATTACCTCAGTTGATTCTCCCAGAAATATTATCCCCATTTTATAGATGAAGAAATCATTATGTCATTGAACTAATACAGTCAGAATTTAAGTCTATGTTATGGTTCTTATGTTTTTACTGACTGTGATGAAAATGACTTTTGAACATTAATTTGGAACATGTTAAATACTTTAAAATCAATTTAAAGATGTATATTATAGTACTCCATTCCCTAGTCAGAGAAAAAAAATAGTTGCAGCATCTACATTGTTTCTAATCTCCTTTCCTCTCCACTGAGTTCTCT
>JADRCD010237923.1:12104-45028 GCA_019843815.1 Montemys delectorum
CTCTCTCTCTCTCTCTCTCTCTCTCTCTCTCTCTCTCTCTCTCTCTCGGATATTTTCTTTATCACTGAGTTCTCTTAATGGGCAGAGAAAAAGCAATCTCAGCCTAGAGTGTTAGTCACATGGTTCTCAGTGTCGTTACAGACCAAGAATTCTAAATTTCAGATTATTAGTTTTCTGTTTTAGACACCATACAGTCACGGAGCCAGTAAGTAATTAATTCTCCTGTAAATCAACTACTGAAGTATAACAACACTTTATCAGCCCTGAACTTTTAAAATAAGGAAACCTTTTGATTTCCCATTTATGATAAAATACCAAGTATAAACCATTCCTCAAGCCTCAGTGACCCTTGTTTACAGCTCAACGCCATTCCTCTAAGACAATGCCATGTAATCCGGCAGAGAGGACGAGGGAGCAGAAGGCTGGTGACATATGGGGTGCGCATAGAACTTCTGGTAAATGGGAGTTCCAAGACGTTAAAAAAAAATGATGTGTGCATTCGTGGAAAAAACTGTAAGGCAAGTCAATTTTTTAATTAAAAAATTATGTAGCATAAACAATGCTAATGAGCCAAAGTCTCAAGAGATGAGGATTGTATCTGCTTCATTTTAAGGTCCCTTTCACTTTTCATAAGTGTGCACCCACACTTGAAATGTCTCAAGCAGAAACCTTTTCATAAAGTACTTTTCTTTGTCTTTGTTCATAATAGCTCACCATTTCCTACTCAAGTTGTCAATTTGATAACAAATTACACACACAAACACAAATGTGGGCTCAGAAGAAGAGTCATAGTCTCTTTCAGTGCACCGCTACAAAATAGATACCTGGAAGTTCCTCATAAATTTCATCATCTATTGGTTGGTTCCTTTGTGGGCTGCTGACTGGAACAGGATGATCAACGTCATCATATAATTCTCCTCTTTCGTCATCATCCTCGGGAATAACATCGGATCCCATGTCTTCAGAGTACGTTTTGAAAAGCACATCAAAAAGTAATGCAAAAGAGATTTAATTCTGTGTTTCTTAAATGAACACAACTCTGAAAACTGTCAACTACATGCTACCATTGTAGCACTGTACTCTTATCTTAAAAGCATTTTAAATGGTCTTATAAGTGTGTGAATCTTAAAATTAGCAACTGTATTCAAGGGAAGATATTCTCATAAACTCAAGTGAATGGACCATGTTATTATACCAGCCAATATTCTCTTGATCGCTCTCACAGAAGTCAGAAAGGCTTTATATGTGAAAACCCAAGACAACCTGTTACTAAATTAATATGCAAGGAACATGAAAACATTCAACTGATGCTCTTACCTTGTAATATAAATTTCAGCTGCTGAACCCATTCCTCAGCATCTTTGGGAGAGGCTGCCGTAAACTAATGAAAAATTCAAACAATAAAAGCTGGAATGGTGATGGCAATGTGGAAGGTGTGCTGCATTCTTAACATTTCTTAAGAACATTAGTGATTCTTTTCATGTCTAGGGGTACTGTTCTTGCAAGGATGCTTCCTATAATGTACAGTTAATTTTGACAAATTTATGTAATTGAAGCAGAGGATGATGGATTTGAAACTCTGATCAGCAGCTGGCAGCTGCACAGGGAAAAATGCTGCTTCTCTTCATCAATGTCAAAGGCAGAACTGATGAACAAAATTTGCCCTTGACAATTAGAAGACACCCATGAATTTCTTTAGACTGCTGGGTACAGTTTTCTTAAAAATGTTCTTGTCAGATTCCAACACACTACCTGACAACTTAATTAACTGGCTTTCAACTGCAATCTCAGATATTTAAAACTTATTAAACATACATTCCATATTGATGCCTAGCTGATGGCTCTGGAGTCGTAGGGCTGATAATGCAGCTTTAGCTTCATTTTCTCCCACACCCCAAGCAATACAATATGCATTAATACTCTTAATATTTTTCCTTTGATAACTTTATTCTTTCTGCTATGTAATTCTTTTAGGAAATCACAATTCTATTAAAGTAGATATAAAATGTTACATGTGATGTTAACTGACAAATTACAGATTCATTTGATCTTTTCCAAGGATATATATCACTTGAACCGATCAGAAAAATTTTAATGTATTTCCTCTTTATATGAATGTTCAATGTACAAAACAGGATTTTTATTATTAACATGTTGGGGAAAGCTGTTTTAATAAAACATTAATATCTTCATAAATGGAATCAGGAATCTTATTAAGTTAATTTCAAGGCAACATTAAAATTCCAACCTGGTAGATACGTTTATCGGGAGCACAGATTTCAAAACAGCAGTCTTTCTTTCCATCCTTCCTAAGGGTGTTGTTCATTCTGACGTCATATCCGTCTATTGCAAATTCTCCTTTCTGTTGTTTGTCTATAGAAGAGAAAAGCAAAGTTAGAGTTTCATTCACTCAAGGTTTTTATTTGTCAACTCAGAAACTTTAGCCAGCTACTTCAACAACTCTAAATCTAGAACTATTGGGAAACTCGAGGCAGTAGTCTGCAGTGCTGTTCAGAAGGAAGTGTGGGAATACACAGGGGAAAATCTAAGCACTAGAACTTTAATCCTGAAGCCAATGAGAAAAGTGTCCACTTGAAACTTGCTGGACTTCCCTACCCACTGCTCTGTCCTCCCTCAGTACCACCATGGCCTAAGCAGGCCTTTAAAGCAAACTGTTCTTTTTTAATCTTAAAAGAAAAGGAAAGGAAATGTGAAGCAAAGCCATGCAGATGGAGCAGAGTGAGCAGGCAAATAAAGAAACATTACTAGAAAGGGCTTTTTGTAGCCAGTCAGTAGACAGGGAACTAGAGAAAGCAGACCTGAATCCCATCTGGTACATTCAAAAGGAAATAGATTTAATACTTGGAAACTAGGACAATTACCTTTCTTCATTCAGTTTGGTTGGGATATTTTGATAGAAAATCTCCCACATTAGCACAAACACTGAAATCAGAAGTGGGACAAACTCTCTTTTACTGACCTCAGGGTAAGGACAGAAATGCTTCTACAATGCAGACCCAGCCAACAATAAATAATATAGACCTTCTTTTCTTAAATACAGTAATTTAGCACCAGGAATAACATCAATTTTAAAGGCCATGGAGATGCTATTTTACCCAAAATATCAAAGGAGAAAAAATAAGAGTTAGACAAATATAACCTAAGCCTGAACAATCAATTTGTTCATAATTTAAATCTGGGTGAGTAAAAAAATCCAGTTAAAATTTTTGCACTTCATTTGGTTGAAAAATTCCATACTTTTTGGTTTTTTGTTTGTTTTGTTTTGTTTTGTTTTAAGGCGTTTATTGTAGAAAGGTAGAGAGAGGAAGAATAGAGAAGTAGAGGCTGGCCATGGCCATGTGGGGAATATGGAGAGAGGGGGAGCAAGAGAGCAAGAGAGAAGCAAGCAGGAAACAGGAATAAGAGTAGGAGCAAAAAATTCCACACTTAACTATAAGGTTTATAAAACTATACCTTGAAAATTACAGGCCAAGAGGGTACTTGTAAATCAGCAAAGGATCCAAAGCAAGAAATCCTGAGTTTGAGACCAAGGTAGACTACAATGGGAGATCCTGCCTCAAAACAGAAAGAAAGGACAAAGAAAGGGGAGCACACTTTCCAATATGTGGTCTTTTAGATATCAGGAGATTCTGTGATCATCTATGTTTAAGATGCTTTTTGCCGAACTGAACACAGTGCAGTTACGGCTGTAGTTTAGTGGCAGAGCATCACCCACCATGCACCAAACACCCTCAGGACTAACAAACCCAAAAGTTAACAGTTCCATGAGACTAGATTATAGAGACATGGCTTTCTTGAGGCACAGAGTACTAATTACATACTGACTCAATTTCTAAGGGAAAATGTAACATGCAGCGTGCGCAAACATGACTCATCTATGAATTCTTTTATCCAAAGACAAATTCTTTTATGTCTGGTACTCCCCAGACATAATTTGTAAAATTCCTAACTGGAAAAATTCTGAAGGCACAGTGAAAAACAGTCAGTGGTGAACAGACGTGATTCTTTCTACCATTCTCAAAGAAAACTAAACCATTTATTCAACAAATTTATATTAAACACTTTAAACACGCCTGGTAGTATTCTAAGTATGTTAAGTCAAAAGTTATTAATAGCACACATTATCAGATCTTTCTTACCAACATAAAAATACACGCATTACAAATGTAGGTGTTCTACAAACACCAGTCACTTGCACTGTAAGAAGAATTTAACATTCACTACAAAAAAATAAAAATTAAAATTAAAGTAATAGAAGGCAAAACACTGAAGTAGACCAGAGAGATTTTGAAAGACTGTCTTTAAACTCACCCAAGAAACAAGATTTTTAAAAGCTAGATCTGGATGTTTCAATCTCCACTCACTATCAGCTACAAACTTGGCTCTACTTCTAGTTTAACTCTAATTTGATTCTAAAACTCTCACCCTTGTAACATGAGAGATGCTGATATGCATAAGGAGGGAGTCCTATTGGGGATGTAAAGCCAGTAGCCCAGAGACAAGCTGGGGTAGAGCAAGTGTGCTTCCCATACTAGCATACTCAAGAATAAGGTACCAAAATCATGTGACCTCAATTCACACTAGCAAAGCCACTTTATATAGCCCCTTCTCCAAACATGCCAGACCACATATTTATCTTCTCTTTACAGTCAAAGAGGAGAACCAGAGAAGCCATGATTGCAATTCACAACAAACATTCCAGATTATACAGACACACCACTGTAGGACAAATAGAAGAGGAAAAGCAAACAGGCAAAAGCAGGTACCAGTGCAAGATCCTGGAGACTGAGAAGTTGCTCAGTCTGCAGAGTGTCTGTCTTGTAAGTATTAGGACCTCAGCTGAATCCCAACAACCTAAGAGAAGTCCAGCGTGGTTGTACATAATGGTAGTCTCAGCACTGAGAGGTGAAAACAGGAAGACACTTGGGCCTCAATAGTCAGCCAACTTAGTCTAGTCAATGAGATACTGGCCAGTGAAAGAATTTGTCTAAAAATAAGGTGGGGGAGGAAACTGAGGAGATGACTTAGTGAGTAGCATCATTGGTTGCTCTGTGAATGTGAGGATATATGTCTGAATTCCCAACATCAATATTACAAGCTAGGTGTGCCTGCAACCCCATCATTGATGAGTTAAGACATGTGGATCCTTAGAGCCCACTGATTAGCCAGCCAGCCTACACAAAATGGTGAGTTTCTGGTTCAGTTAGCCACCTGTCTAAAAGTGGTGAGAACAGTGAAAGAAGAAAACACTCCAAGGCCTGCTCTGGCCTCTGAATGTATATCTACCCATGTACTCACCTGTATAGACACCTCCCCTATAAAAAGAGACAAATGAATGGCTCCTGAGGCTTTTATATCCACAGACACAGTGACAGAACCACTCACAAGACTGCATACTTATGGTCACATCTCAACAAATAGCGCCTTTATTAATGCCTGTCTCTAAATGAGACAACTGGGTACCATTGTTGACTTCTTTCTTCCATCAACTTCCTCCATATCTATTGCCTCCCAGCAGGATCCAATTGGTTCATCTATTTTTTTCTACAACTATACTTGTTTTCTTCTGCACTGTCTCTCAAAAATATGCTCAAAATAGCAATTACTAAGATGGCCATTGTGGCACATATATTTACATGAACATGTTTACACACACACACACATACACACACACACACACACACACACACACACACAGAGACATACACACAGACACACACAGTAAAGAAAGCTACCATTTTCTCTCCTGTCATTTAAAATATAGCAAAACCATGAAGCTGAATAATTCCAAATCATTTAGGACCCCTGCAAGCTGAGGGCATTTATCAAATGCAGCTTTGCAGCACCTAAGAATCTTTTCTGAGTTGTCCTGAGCTTACCAGGGATGAGCACTATAGCTTCCAACCACAGAAGCTGGAGAAAGGCAAGCAAATGCTGCAGTCTGAAAACTCAAACAGAAGGAAGTAATAGAAAAATCAGGAGAGAATTAAGAATCCATTCTCTTGGCAAAAACAATGGCAATGCACAGTGGTGATACCACATGCCAGGTAGTACACAGTGGTTATATCATATGTCAGGCAGAGTACAGTGGGACATCACATGTCAGGCAGTGCATAGTGGTGATATCAAATGTCAAACTTGGCCTTCTGCTGGTTTCCTTTTGGGGGGTGAAGCTGCTTCTATTCCTTGTAAGAATGTAAACTTGGTACAAGTGCCTAGCACATGTAAACATATGCAATGTATTTGTCAATATTTGATGCTATCTGTCAGTTATACTTAGGGTCATTGCTTCTGTGAACAAGCTGTATTGTTTCTGTAAGTTCTAATATCTATTAGAAGGGAGAAGAAAAGACATGCCTCAATATTAAACCCCTTCACTAAATTCTTCAAAAGTCCTTAGCAAGTTTTTCTAGGATTTCAGTTAAAGATAAACAAACATTTTCTTTTTATTTATTTAGCTCACAGAAATAAAGGTGACAATGTTTGAAATATACCAATACAATGTTTTGGTGTTCTGAGCTACACACAAAGACATATAGAGTACTATTTTATGTGGAAAATATTATCAGGTACATATTTTTGTTAAATAAAGGGCCCATGACTATGAATACACTTATGGATCCAAAGAAAAGTATTTTCACTAAAATTAGAAATTTGGCTAACATGGTCTGGCAAACAGAAGTTTCTACATCTCCCTCCCTTTTTTTTAACTTCTCATTTTCAAGTAACAGTAAGTTATAAGCATAACAACCAGGTACTTTTTAATGCACCACGGCTACAGTTTGAATGTGGAATCTCGCATCTGAAGGCTCGTGTGTGGCTGACTGGGACCCCAACCTGCAGGGCTACTGAGAGGCGATAGAACGATAGAACGTTAGGAAGTGACCCAGCAGAAGCTAACATTAGGCCACTGCATGTGCTCCTTTTAGGGAGGCAGCAAGATGCTGCTAAGTTCCTCCTCCTTTCCCCACTAGAAGGAGATGAGCACTCCTCCCCCAGAAGCTCTCACCACGAAAGCTCCTGCTCCTGACACAAGCCTGAGAACAAGGAGTAAGTGACCATTACCGAAGAAGCTCCTAGTCTGTCAGCCAAAACACACCAGTGTTTTCCCCAGGCATTTCATTTTAGAAATAGACATATCTTTTTCTTAAATACTTAAAAAAGTTTTTTTAAATTTATCTTTAACTGATACAAAGAAACATACAAATATTTTTGGGGTAGTATGTGATATTTCAAGATAGATACACACATTCTTAAGCACAGGTGTAAACTCTATATTTAAAAATAGTATAAAGTAGTTGTGAATAGAAATAAGTTATAGGCTTTTTTCTGAAATTGCTTCTACTTTCATCCCTACATCTAGTATTTTCATCTAAAATTGACATTCTAATAATCATGATATGGGGTCCCGGAGATGTAGGTAGTCGACAGAGTACTGTGTAGCATGCATGAAGGCCTAGGCTTTATTCATAGTATCACATAAACAAGGTGTGGTGACATACACCTGCAATCCCAACATGCATGAAGTAGACCCAGTAAAATCAAAATCTGAAGGTCATCCTCAGCTACATAGTGAGTTCAAAGTCAGCTTCAGACACATGAGAGCCTGCCTCAATACACACACTCACACACTATGGTTCATTGGACTGCCAGAACAAATAGTCATAGCTAAGACAATCACTATATAAAGATTTCCTTAATAGCCTATATGTATATTAGCCTTTTGGAAGTTTCCTACAATATTAAAAGATGTGACTGTGACTCACTGCAACATGAAAGTGGCACATCTAAGATAATCAGCAGCTGTAGTGTGCTTACATAGAAACAGCATGAGCCTTCATTTATTATCATCCCCCTATCTTCTGAATGCATCTTGCCCCATCTCATTTCCTTTACCCCCTTCCCTAACAACTGATAAAGTGATCATTCTAACATCCAAGCAGAGCTGTCATGACACCAGCCCAGCTTACCCCCAATGCTTAGGAACATTAGGTGTCCCTTTGACAGAAAAGCCCAAACTCCTAACTCTGATATGGAAACCTTTACTGTCTTATGCCAGTTCCTCTGGCTCAGCAGCTCTCAATCAACCATGCCAGTGACTCAGTCAATCCACAATCATACTGTTATGTGGGCACTTGTGACCATTACCTTAAGCTAATGTAGTACAATGCTTTGCAATAATGGCATCTGATAACATATGCTCAAAGAATTTCCAAAAGTATGGATGTTCTGTAGGTAGTTATTATATATACTATAGTTATATAGAGTTACTATAGCTATATATCTAATCACATGACTACCACAATATAAATACATGTATATGTATATACACAGAGAAAAAGGGGGAAAGGAGGGAGAGAGGAGGGAGTTATGCAGTGCAATGCGAGATTATATTAAATATATCTATTTTCAATCTAAATATACATTTAGTATCTAGAGATTTATCTTAAGCTACACTGGTCCCACTTTATTATATCCCAATAACATTTATAGCTATCAGATGTTTAGCAAAGCTTAGTCTATACTTGACAATTTATGCACAATAAAGAAGTCCTACTAAACCATGGGTGTACACTTAGCTTCTCTATCTTGCTACAGGGGTTCTCATCCACAAAGGCAGGAGGGAAAGGATACTTTAGGGTTTATTATAATAAACTTAAAGGTCAATATTTACACATCAAAGACTCAAAAGTTGATTAACAACAATATTTCCTGATTTAAATAAAGTAGAATCACTAGTGCTAGACTAGGATAAAAGTATCCTTCACACATCAAATACACAAAATTGTAGTACAAATAAATACACATGTCATGATACAATATTGATGTCCTCACATAGAAATAATTTTTGAATAAGAGATATATTCTCTTATTTTTTTCCCCATCAATGGTAAAGTTGTGGGAGATGTGAAAGTGGGAAGGTTAATTTAATGGAATTCTTTTTTTCCCTGTAAATCCTTAGTTTTGTTATTTTAAATTTCTGCTGACTTTTGTTCTATATTTTAAAAATATCTATCTATCTATCTATCTATCTATCTATCTATCTATCTATCTATTTACGTTGCTGTCTTCAGTCACATCAGAAGAGGGCATTAAACCCCATTACAGATGTTTATAAGCAACCATGTGGGAATTCAGAACTTCTGGAAGAACAGTCAGTGCTCTTAATAGCTGAGCCATCTCTCTAGCCCTACATTTTGATTTTCTATAAAAGAAAATTAATGATGTAACAAAGAATCTTTAGGAGCTGGAGAGATGGCTCAGTGGTTGCTCTTCCAGGGGATCCAAGTTTTTTTTTCCAGCATCCACATAGTGGCTTGCAACTATCTGTAACTCCAGCTCCAGGGGATCTGAACCCTCTTCTGGCCTGCCTGGGCAACAGGCATTCATGGAGTATAAGATGCACCTTTGGGCAAAACACCCAAACACCCCAACTAAAACATTTTTTTTTAATTAAAGAAACGTTGGTCTGAAATTAGGATGATTTGGTAGGACCAACACTCCTGTAGTGCTCACTTACTAGAGAGAACTAGCACATTCTCTAACTAGGAAGAAGGAAGGAGGGTTTTTTTGTTTTGTTTTGTTTTGTTTTTTTTGAGACAGGGTTTCTCTGTGTAGCCTTGGCTGTCCTGGAACTCACTCTGTAGACCAGGCTGGCCTCGAACTCAGAAATCCGCCTGCCTCTGCCCCCCAAGTGCTGGGATTAAAGGCGTGTGCCACCACCGCCTAGCTTAGGAAGGAGGTTTAAGCCCTGAAAACACATGGGTACAATGACTTGCCCATCACATTCCTCCACAAAAGAGTTCATTTCACACACTGATTCAGGACCATGTGAAAAGTAATAGAAAAGGAAAAACCAAAACCCAGGGTCTGGAACAAACTCCTAATTGGGCCATCATTTACAGACACTCTGGAATACTGGGTAATGACCACAAATTACGGGGGAAACAGAGCTGTGGAGTTAGAGAGCTACATTCAATCTTTGCTCTCTCTCAGGAGCCCTGGGTTAATTTCTCTTGCTTAGGCTAGTTCAATGTCCTCCAAAACGGTTCTATTGACAATCTCTCTCCATCTCAATCTATCCTTAAAGCCAAGTCTGATTGTATAGATTTCTGCCTCAAGTCTACACTAAAAATAAAATTTTTGAGAAGCCTTAGTATCAGAATCTCAGAAGGCTTACCAACCTGTTCTACGTTTTTAATCTAATGCAGCTCCTTCCTTCTTCCCTCTATGTCTCAGCTTTGGCTCCCCATATTGATCTTATCCATGGGCTTTCACAGTCCTGAATTTCTGCTTTTCTCTCACTTGAAATATTAATCTTACCCTGTGTTCTTTCTTAGTCCATCTGCACTGCTGACACACCCATTACTGACTAACACCAGGAATTTACTTCTCAAAGTCCTGGCGGATTAGAAGCCAAGAGCAAGATGCCAGCAGGGCTTGCAGGAGTCTTCTCTCTGCTGCAGGTGGACACTCTGCTGCTGAATTCTCCAGAGCAGAGACACCGTGGCCTTGCAAGGTAGAAGTACAAACAAGGGATTTCAGCGCTCACTTGAACATTTTTACTGGGTCATTCATGAGCGTAAAGCCCTCATGGTCCAATCACTGCTAAATGCCCTCTATCCTAACACTACCTTCTTGGAGGTGGCTCCAAATACAAATTTTGGACAGGCACAGAATTAAAAATTATGGCCTTTACCCAGTAAACTTCTATTCATTCTTTATGGCCCAATAAAATGCCCTTATCACAGTGAAGTGTCCCCTAAGGCTCCTAGCAGTTAGCTTTCCCTTCCTTTGTGATCCAAGGGTACTTAATTTAAATTACTTATTATACCTCACTGAATTTATGTCTCTCTGCCTAGCTCCTACATCTGTTCTCATAGCCTCATATCTTCTTCTCAATGATACTCATACAACTCAAGCAGTGAGCACCTCTAAGGATCTTTGGATTCTCACTATTTATTATATCAACTATCTAAAACTGTTTACCAAATAAAAATATGAATAAATGAGTAAGTGGATGAATGGATGCCTCGATGGGAATCTGAGTATCTAGGATGTAGAACGCTTGACAGATGAGACCCATGACAATCACAGGCAAAGAGAGGAGATGAGAGGATGGATGGGACTTCACAAAGTGATAAAACATCTACTATATGTAGTTGTTACTTAAGGACCTGAATGGCTATGAATAATAAATACAGACAATATTTATGAGTACAGAGGTAAGTGCATTACATACCCTGGAGGATAACAGTACTCTTTCTAAGCCATTACTACTTTGATAGGTCAATATGGTTTTTGGCACGCACAATAAGGTAGAAAAGGTGAGCTATGTATATGTCATAACAGTAATGAAGTATGGTTTATCCTTGTGCGTGGTATCAAGCCCGCCTTATGCCTCTATGAACCATTTATCTCAATCCTACTTACTTGGAGGCTTACAGTTTTCATATATCTAAACAGCTCTTTCCAAGGTTTAGGTAATGGTTCATGCACAATAAAGCTACACAACTCAGCTACTTGATTACACAAAAGAAAATTAAAATGTTATTTGATATGTTTTCCTGAGAAAAAGATAAAGTGGCAGCAGTGGGCAGCATACTGCAGACATACCTGGCACACATGGGAAGGCACAGCAATGGGCAGCACACTGCAAACAGACCTGGGATACATGGGAAGGCACAGCAATGGGCAGTGCAAAACCAGGTCAGGTCTTTAAGCATCAACACAGTAATGGACATGGCAATACTAACTTCTGAAATACAAGTAGTCGAGGGAACTAAGTGGATTCCAGAGGGGCGGGGGGAAGCAAAATGCTAAGGACCACAGCATCATAAGATCTAGCAATACGAAGAGGAATGGAAAGCTCAAAGATGTGAGCCAGAATTTCTTTATGTAACATTGGCCTCTGTAGAAAAATATAAATACTCCTTTGGGTTTGAGGAGGACTTGACGGCTCTGAACTAACACTGACATCAGTAATCACAGAGCATTGAGCATTGAAATGAGAAGCTTAACTGAACCAAAGTCACAAGCATTTGAAACTTCCTTTTCTGGGTCTGGTGGAAAGCCCCCCACCTTTTTGAGAAATGGTAAGCTTCTGATTGAAACTCCTAATAGTGTAGAAAACTACATTTCTATAAGGCAGCTCACACTGACCTGTGCTGATATTAACTAAATTTGGACTTGAGTTTTCTGACACCATCATTGACTTACGCACAGCAGGAGCGGAAGTGTATGTGCTGTGACTACCTCACAGGCACCTTCACAACACGGAACATCTTAGTGACAAGATCCAGAATGGCCACTAAATTCTAAAGTCATTAATCCCACCAACCAAAATGGAAGACCGACTTCTGGCATTGTGTAAAACTTCAAATTTGTCTGAGATACAATAATTTCATCTGCATATTGTTCTAATAAATTCTATAAGTATAAATGATAAATAAAATAAATTTCCAACCCACACTTAAAAATAACAATTCCATGGGAATAGTAATACTCAGTGGCACTGGCATTTTATCTCTTTTTATGTGTATACCATTCATAAAGATTTTATTATTGCATATTCATTGTATAAAACAATGGTCTCATAATACAATTTTAACCAAGTATACCATGTTGACTATTTCATATCTCTATATTCACCTTCTGATCTGCTTTCCTTTGGAAAAAGGCAAAACTAGAAATACATAGATTTTAAATTTCACTATTTTGCAGATTCACTTATTGAAATAAGAGCTAAAATTATGTGAAATATTACTAAACTGTGGATTAGTTAATAAATGAAGTTGTAAAGTATGAGAGTTAAGACAGGGTCAATAGTGAAACCTGAGTGATAAATATAGGCCTGCCTTTTACCATTCTGAGAATGGATGTTGCACAAGCTTGTCTCTCAGTCCTTTGTTTTCTCAACATTAAGATAAATGAGATAGATAACTGCACAAACACTAGGCATGTGGATATGCACACAGAAGTCAGAGGAGCCCAGGACTCTGCTTCCTGAAAACATGCAGTTAATGGTCATGGGAGAGGGAGGGACATTTCTTTCAGTGGTATATCCAACACACTGCTGCAACCCTAATGAAACTCACTGGGTCAAAAAGAAGGAGAAGAAGGAAAGAAGGGAGGGAAGAGAGATGTGAGGGTAGAAGAGGAGCAGTGTGGAAGAGAGCAACCCAGCAACACCAAGGATCAAGACCTCAGACCCATGAAAAACTGCAAAACCATTACTCAAGCCACATGGATTGTGGCAATTATATATAATTAATATATGCTAATAAAGCATTATAAGTAAACAAATAGGCTAATAACGGACCTACTTCACTGACATGCTGTGAGTTAAACAAGTTATGTTATCTATCTATCTAAGTGAGTAGAGGGATAAACTGCTTAGACAGAGTCCAGAATATAGCAAACTCAATACACATTTGCTTTTGCTGTTTGCATCTGTGAAGTTGGCTAGAAAATTATGTATCCGTTAAATTTTATCTAAAATAAATTTCCTATTTTTCCTGTCTTCAAAAACTTTTATCTCATATCATCATGGTCCTCATTTTTCTCCAGTTCTACAACTATAGCCCAGATGATAAATATTTACTAGGTTGAAAAGCCATATGAGTGAAAACTATCTTACTTTCTTTTATAATTCATAAAAACACAAGTGTGTTAAATTTTAGGGCAGTCTGCAATTGACAACCTTTGTCAAATAATGAAAGATAATATAAATTAGTCTTAAGCTATAATTCTCAAAAATTCTCAGCTTTTTCTCCATATTGTCTTTAGTTCACTCTGTAGGAAAATAATCACAAACTCACTTAATGGAAACTGATGTAAACAAATGCCAACACTACCTTTATCACTCCCGTAATAATAGAACACTGTTCTGCTGAGCGCACACCACCGTTTCTGCCATTCAAACCCCAGAAAGCTGTGATCTGCCAAAAGTGGGAGAAATGAGCAGGTTAGACACTATACATGATACACATAAAGTATTTCCTCACCACATGAGGGAAAGTACATGAAGATAATTTCTGAGCTTCCTTTTACCTCCGACATTAATCTGTATTTCCCACCCCTTACAGTGGTGTTAATGTCTGGTCACCAAACCTTCTCTACACAGTCTCAAAAAGGCATCAGACTGTACATTCTTGATATAATTCATCCATGGGGTCTCATTCTCAAATTTTTCAAAAAGGAAAGGGGAAGGAAGGGTTGACTTGGATCATTTATTTCTACTACCTCTTTCAGCTTGAAATTTAAGCTTAAAATGATTTTTAAAAATAAGCAGTACATGTGGAACGAGATCAGAAGGTCTGCAACAACAAGCTAAGGGCAGCTGTGTGGTCATAACGATGCTTGCATTCCTGGATCATAACCACCCCCACCCAGTTTAATTTTATGCTGGTGCTGAAAGGAGACCACCTGGTCAAGTTCCAGTCACCAAAGCCAGTGGAGAGAGAGAGACAATGAAATGGGTAAGGACACTAATGAGATGCCAGGCTGTTGTGAACTGTAGCAGGCTGTGGATACTGGTTACTGGTGAGAAACTCTGGCCTTGAGGACACAGTCATGGCCTGAAGCTTTCCCACAAGATTTATGGCACTGCTCCAGAATTGTTTACAAATGCCCCAAGCTGCACTGACAGCCAGACTAATGCTTTGCTAGTAAAAACTATGTAAAGCTGGCATTTCATGTTTGGATAAGGTTTTCGACATTTTCTTACATCACTGCCTAAAGAGAACACTGCGTCCATGAGTATGCCACAGGCATGTTTTTTCCAAGGATGGAAAGCCAACCAACCAGTCATCTTTAGCATTCTCATTAGCCCTTTCACTCACCTTTTCTGCGTTTTTCCAGGTAACCAGCCTTTATGACAAAAGGAAGGTCCTGTGCTGCAATGGGAGGAAACTGGTTTCCTGTGGAAAATTGAGAGAAAGAAAAATCAGTGGATAATTCACTCTGGAGAAGCCATGCTGACATCAACTCATTACATTCAATGTACCTTTAATTACTGCAATTACTCAAATAAGATATAGCAGCCTCACTTCAAATCCATTCCATAGACTCCTTTTCCTCCTCTTGTAAATCTCGAGTAAGGAAAAATGAATTTTGTGCTCCTAAATACAAATGCAGCATATGCTGCACCTGATTGTCTCAGATGGGTGATACTTTCAATACATATTCAATAAACAGAACTACAGCAAATAAACCCAGCAAATCCCAGATAGAGAGGTTAGGAATTTCAGATGAACCACAGATGTTTCTTTGTGTGTGCTGGACCAATGCATATCAACTCTTATCTGTGTGTCCTTACTTCCACCAAGTCAAACAAAGTGATTTTCCCCAAAATCAAATACAACATTTGTTCCTGAGTCCACATCAAATATTCTTTCCTCTTACCTGAATTCGGAAAGAAATCTTGAATCATGAGGGTGAGTCTGTTTTATATTTTAGATTTTTATAAGGCATTTAAGAGTCTAAGACTGGATGATTGAATAGAAATAGCATAAACAGCAGATTTCTACAAAAACAAAATGAGACAAAACAAACGCAAAAAAACCTTAAATATTAAGCTGTAAGTTAAGCTTAAACTTAGAAACTCATAGTAATGTGTGACAGGTCACTCAGTACCTTCCCTGGTGTTCTTAGAAATTTCCCCAGCTCTCCACAAGACTGATAACTGAAAGGAGAAATGGTAGGTAGGTAGGACATAGGTAGATAGGTAGATGGACAGATAGATAGAGTTGTAGATAAATAACAAAAAACAAAACAAAAACAAAAAAGCCATATGGAAACAGAATCTAAATGGAAAACAAGTTGGACCAATCATTAAATTAGCCAGGATATTATAGAATAATTGGGTCTCACTGAGTTGTAGCACCACAATCTTTGTACTTGCACTAGGCAAAACAAATGTTCTCAGGGGCTATTGGGATGGCTCAGCAGGTAAAGGTGTTTGCTACCAAGCATGATGACCTTCAAGTCCCAGGACACACAAAGTAGAAGGAAAGAACTAACTCTTGTGCGTTGTTCTCTGACCCCCACCTCTCATACCTCTAGGTATGTAGACATGTAGACAGATAGACATACACACACACACATACATATATACACACACATACACACACAATGTAATATTGAAATGTTCTTTAAATTTCAAGAGGAAAACAAGTTATTCTGAAGCAAAATGCTTTTTAATTTTTTTATTTTATGTGTCTAAGTATTCTGCCTCCATGTGTGTCTATGCACCATGTGTTATGCAATAACATCATAGGGCAGAAGACAGTGTGGAATCCCCTGGAACTGAAGTCACAAGTGATATGAGCCCCCATGTGGGTCCTGGGAACCAATCCTTGGCTCCCTGCACAAGCAGCAAGTGCTGGTAACTGCTGAGCCATCTCTCCAAGTCTTGAGGTACTAATACTTTCATTTTACTGACTAGAAATGGGTAGAGAAGAAAAACTGAGGAAGAGAGAAACCAACTTGGTAGGGTGAATGTATCACTTAACCCGAGTAATCTAAAAAAAACTGTGATTAACCTGATAAATCACAGTAAAATATAATGTCATAAGTAATACCCTATTGCTCATTACCTCATATTTCTTAAATAAAGTATTTTATTCAAGGGAGGGGAAAGCAATTTCTTAACTGAAATTTCACTTTTTAAAACTGTGATAGCTATTTAACCAATATCTAGACTTTAGTAGCCATGTATACCTTTTATAAGCAAACCCACACCATTAATGACCCTTAAAATATATCTTTAAATCCTCAGAAGGACTTAATGATTTGTGTAACACGACAGGTAGAGTTAAACTCTCTGAATGCAATTTGTTATAATTTGTAAGAGCAGTAATTTTTCCTTAAAAACTTGATTCCCCTCTTCATTTAGACACCTTACGAATATCAGTAGTATGCCATCAGTAAGGTTCAGATCAGACCAAAGGACTGAGGCTCGCCAGATGCAGAAACGATAGCCATCAAGTGAGGGAAGTTACTGCTGTATAGCTCTATATAGCAGGGAGTAACAAAGGACATCTGCCTTACCCCTGAATATCATCTCAACGTGAGAGACTGATTGGGCAACTGCACAGGTTACCAGTTACTGTTATCTTTAAACTAGTTAAAACAATGTCCTTTTCTTAAGGTAAAAACAATAAACAAAGGAATTACATCTTAACTAAGGGCATAAAGAAAAAATTAACTTGTATTCTAGGCTACTCTAACCATGGGGGATTAGTTAAAAGGCCACAAGCTTTTGGTATTCTTAAGAAACTGAACTATTTTTTATGAGTATTTATTTATTTATTTATTTAGACAATCCCATTTTTCTAAAGCAAATCAAAATTATTAGACATTGTAGCTAACACCCTGTTGCTGGACATGGTTGCATGCTCCAGTATGTCCGGTATAAAACATACTAATTATTAGTATGCCCAGCAAGGTAAAAAGCAAGGATTGGGTCTTCTTCCACACTGCAACTTGCACTCTTGATGTAAAGCCCCTTGGACAGGTCAGCAGTGGTACGCCAGAAGTATTCAGACAGCAGCTGGATTTGGGCTCTCTCACACTAGTTCTAATGCCATGTGAATTTTAAAATTATGAAGCTAGGGTCCATCAGACGGTTAGAAGGCTGAACCAAACATGCTATAGAGCACATAGTCACTCTGCTTCCTTCTGTACAGCTTACTTTCAACAAGAACAAAAATCTATCCTGGATCACAGCAAGTTTTAAAAAGCTTTAGAATTAAAAATCAATGGGAGTTCTAACTTGTTAGTTTTACAATTAGCTTCTCATTTGGTTTCTTTTCTTGAATGAACAGGTGTCAAGGGATCAGAGTGATTTCAAAGACATTTTCAAAATAGAATCTCATATTCATTTCCTTCTTAATTTCTCTTCTTTTTTTTTCATCAAAACAACCCTGAGATTCCTTCTTATCTCTTATGAGAAGGTTGGTGGCCAATTTAAATACTATACTTGTGAGGAATCTAAAACCTCTTTTACTATTTTACCATTAACAAATTTGTCATAGTTGTTCAGTCTTGACTCCATACAGAATTCCTGCTAAGTTTCTGAGCCTCACCTTGGCGACTACGGTTTTCATTTTTTTACTTGCCATTTAGACAGTGTTCGACAGCAACACTAGGCCTTTGAGCTAGCATAACCTTCCTGCCACGTTCATACCACTGAAAGCTCCTTCCTGTTTACAATGGAAAGGAAGAGGAGAGATTTTTTTTTTTAGAGATTGCTCTTTGCTCATGTGATCTTTCCCTGAGTCAAACCTTAGTCTAGTCAAATACTCTGTCACCACATGATGGGACTATATCCTTGAAATGAAAACAGTGAAGAATAAACTCCTCCACAATTAATCAATCCCCTTCCACCCTGAACACTAATAAAGTACCTATAGGCTTATCTAAACCTTTTATTAAAATAATATTTTATTAAATCTTTGAGAATTTCATACAACATATGATCATATTCCACTCCCTCCCATTTATTCCCAAACCCACCTACACCTCCCATTTTGTTCTGTTTATTTAAACCATCAAGTCCAATTTGTGCTGCCTACATACTCCTGTTTGTGGGACCTGTCCTAGAGCATGCCAGACCAGCCAGAAGCCACACCCTTAAAGAAAACTGACTTTCTCTATGCCAGAGGCTATCAGTTGTCAACAGTTCCTCAGCTAAGGTGGGGGGGGTTGTGTTTACTACCCCTACCCAATCCTCATGGTAGGATTTTATCTGGCTTGAGCCCATGCAGGTCTTGGCATAAGATCACAACTGTTGAGTTCATATATGCAACTTCCCTGTCAAGTCTGGAAAACACTGTTTTGTTATAGTAAACGAAAGGGGGAAGGGAGGGACAGAGAGAGGGGGAGAAATTATAGGCCAATCTCTCCGATGAATATAGATGAAAAAATTCTCCAAGATTTAAACCTAATTCAAGAACACATGGCAAAGATTATCCACCATGATCAAGTCAGCTTTATCTAAGAGATGCAGGGGTGGTTCAATACGTGTAAATCAATAAATGTAATCCACCACATAAATAGAATCAAGGACAGAAACCACATGATCATGTCATTTAAATTCAGGAAAAGCTTCTGACAAAATCCAACATCTCTTCATGGTAAAAGTCCCAGAGAATCTATAGATACAGGGACACATCTCAACATAAAAAGGACAATACATAGTAGTCCGCAACCAGCATCTTGCTAAACAGAAGGAAAACCTCAAAGCATTTCTACTAAAATCAGGAACAAACCAAGGCAGCCCTCTCTCTTTCCCATCAATATAGTGCTCCAAGTTCCTAGCTAGAGCAATAGCAGTAGCGGAGGAGGGAGATGAACATGGCACAAATGGGTAAGGAAGAAGTCAAAGTGTCCTTGTCTACAGAAGACAGCTTCTATACATCTGGTACTCCATCAGAAACCCCTAACTGCTGATAAATTGTAGCAAAGTAGCAGGGTACAAAATGAACACACAAAAATCAGTAACCTCCCTATATAACAACAACAAGCCTACCAAGAAAGCAGTCCCGAAAACAATATAAAAACAAACAAACAAACAAATCTAAGGAAGTAAATGACTTGTATAATAAAAACTTATCTAAGTCTTTATCTAAATCTTTAAATTCTTCGCTTTCTCTGTTAGTTGTGTGAGTCCCCAAATTGAGGGAGATAGTATTTCCTTTTACCTCTCTTCAACTCACATGTTGTGTCTGAAAAGAGGCCCAGTCATTTGGTAAACGAGTTCATTTTAAGAAAAGGTACCCTCTTAACACTTGTTTCATATTTGATGCCCATCATATGAGACTACTTCATGTTTCTGAGACCCCTGCCTGAGTCCCAGTTGAGACTCTCCTACTCATTCATCTGAGTTTACCTGTCTAACTTTTCTTAAGAAGCAGCCTCAGAAGTGCTCACAACCCTCAGTAACTCCAGTCCCCGGAGGGGGGGGGGGTGTTCTGACATCTTCTAACATTGCTTCTTAAGTCAAAGGCCACATCCTCTAAAAACCAGCTGATGCAGAGGTACGGCGAATGCCTTGCTACTTCTCAATTCACATTTACATTACACTTATAATCTTTAGTGTCCTCATAGGGACATAAGGAGATGACAAGACAGATCAGCAATTAGTCAACAAGGCTTTACGAGCCAGGTCGAATCTTCGATCATAAAATTTGTGGGTGGTTTTTGTTTTACTTTGAATCAAGGTGCCACTACATAGCCCTGGCTAACCTGGAACTTGGTAAACCTGTAGACCAGGCCTGCTCCTGCCTCTGCCTCATGAGTGCTGGAATTAAAGGCATCAGCCACTGTTTTAGTCAGGGTTTCTATTCCTGCACAAACATCATGACCAAGAAGCAAGTTGGAGAGGAAAGGGTTTATTTAGCTTACTTCCACATTGCTGTTGATCACCAGAGGAAGTCAGGACTGGAACTCAAGCAGGTCAGAAAGCAGGAGCTGATGCAGAGGCCATGGAGGGATGTTCCTTACTGGCTTGCTTCCCCTGGCTTGCTCAGCCTGCTCTCTTATAGAAGAACCCAAGGGATGGCACCACCCACAAGGGGCCCTACCCCCTTGATCACTAATTGAGAAAATGCCCCACAGCTGGGTCTCATGGAGGCACTTCCCCAACTGAAGCTCCCTTCTCTGTGATAACTGCAGCGAGTGTCAAGTTGGCACACAAAACCAGCCAGTAGAGCCACCAACAACCTGTTTTGGTTTTTGTGACAGGATCTCGTTTTGTTGCCTACAATCAGTGACTGTCCTTGAGATCCCAAGAGTTCTCCTGTCTTAGCCTCCTTAGCACCAGAATTACAAGCATGAATAACCATACTTGGCTAGCCTGTGAAACTTTGAAGCATATGTCTGTTTCATATGAACAGATAATAGCACTTTCCTGAATCTCATCTAATGTCAAATCTTTTCAGTGTAGTTATGCAACTGAAAGAATTATAAAGCATTACTAGTCATAGTATAGTAATTTAATAGAGAATACTGACTACACCTTCAATATTAGAACAGATGCTGTTCAGCAGTGTTTTCCTAGGTTCTAGAAGTCACAACCTAGCATAAGCTTACTTCCTATTCTAACCTTGCCTTTAAAAGGGATGCCTGTTAACAGCCATGTATAAAACTAGCTCAAGGCAGTACTATATGCAGTTTATGTAGTACTTTACAACAGTAGGCTGAAGTCTGACTTTCTCACTAGACTTTTAGCCACAAAGCCACAGACAATGCCTCAGATAGACTTCTTTAAGACACATGGGCTCAGTTTTATATAAACTGTACTATACTGAATAACATGCTTAAGAAATGAATTTAGGGGGTTGGTATACAGGCTCAGTGAATAAAGGAGTTTGCTGTAAAAACCTGACAAGCTAAGTTTGATCCACAAAAGCCACAGAAGGAGAGAATCAATTGGACAATGTTACTCTCTAGAGCCTCCACACATGCGCAGCAACATCTGTCCATCTCTATGCCTTTCTGTCTATCTGTCTGTCTTTCACTTTCTCACACACACAAACATAAATAATCATAACAAATAAAAATTTAATATATATTTTTGAGATAAATAATTTTTGGAAGAAACTAATTTAAAGGTATTTTTAATAGTAGGGCTAGAGATGGTTCAGCACTTATGACATGTACTGATCTTGCGGAAGAGCCTGCACTGGCAGCTCATAATTGCCTGCAACTCTAGCTTCAGGGCATCTGTCACCTTTAGCCTCTAAGAGCATCCCCACCCACATGTACATCCATACACGGCCATCGTCACATAATTAAAAATAATAAAAAACACATCTTCTAAACTCTTGTTTATGGGATTTGTAGAAAATGTTCTAAAACATTCAACACAAACTTGAAAGAAAACTGGTAAGAAGATGATAAATACAGTTCTGCAATCATACATTCTAATACTACATACATAGTAGAATTAGAGGCATACAGATAACGGTGCAAGTGGTAAGTTTACAGATTACCTTTGAGTAAAAAGAATAATTTTATAAATTTTTATTATACCTAAGACACACACAGACACATACACACATAAAGCAAGCATTAAGTATCCAGTTACATACATTTGCTTATTCACTAATCAAACACTTTGAAACACTCAAAATATACCAGACAACATGATGGGACAAGGGACGCAGTTACAGTTCTTTCTTTGATATGTTCACGATTAGGTGCTATTGAACTGATGAAGAACCATGAAGTTCAGAAGGAAAAAGACCGGAACAGCTGGAAAGGACAGTCAGGATGGAAGAGCCAAGGGCCAGACTCAGATTTTTCTGCCTTCTTAGCAATGACGTTAAAGTCAGTGAACCTGCACTGCAGTTGTGATTTCAGCTTCAACTGTTTCAGCTTAGGATGTGCTCCATGTGACCTTAAATTCACTTTCTAGCCCAAGTCTAAGGCTGATGCCTCAAACTCCAGATTCTTCTGCCTTAGCCTCCAAAGCACTGGGATTACTGAAGTGTACCACCACACCCAGCTCCAACCAGTTTTAAACTTTATAGCTACCAACATGAAGCAAAAAATACAAGAAATTTAAGCAGAAGATACAGCCTTAAAAGTACCCATTTTGGTGAATTAATTTTGGCATACTTCTTAAAACTAATTACATATCAAATTCTAAATACGGACACTGGTATTTATCCCAAGGAGGTCATGAGAAATCATGAGTGTTACGTCTACTGTGTGGATTGTCCTCCTTTGGGGCTCCCAGAGATGACATGACCCCATCACCTATGAGCTCTTCTGGATAAGAGTTGTCATTACCAGAACATTTTCACCACTTAGGGTTACCTCTTCAGTTAAAATAAGATGAAGCTCCCACAAGACGCAGTATTTGCCAACAGCATGCTAGGTGACAAGAGTGTGGCTTCAGTGCCAACAGTGCTGTGCAGCCTCGCTTGAACCTCATGCTGAGGTAGCTGTGAGACTCCTCTGGGGAAATGCTGAGGAGCCAGCACAGGATCCACTCACAAGTCTCTTAAAAATCCGTAGAATGTGCCTCCACTCAAACCCATGGCTATACATAGACCATGATTTATTCCAAAACAACAAAGAGCAATGCTAGATACGATATTCTGTTTTATATTTTTTCCAAGATTTTGACTGTAATTAAATCATGTCTGAATGGACCATGATACATAGTCCCAATAAAAGTAAAAGTTACATAAATTTATATAAATAATATGCTTTCCATATTCTTAATATTAAGTCATTAATTAAATCAATCAACTAAATTAAGTCTCCATATAAACAGGCTTAAATTTCATGCAATCAAGTTCTAATGAACAATTGAAAATGTAAAAACACATCAAATTTTTTAAAAACATGCACAAATTCTTCAGAGGATGTTGCTATGGCAATTCAATTCAATTGGACCAAATAATTTGGTCCAATTATCTGTTACCAATCTAAGAAACCAGGTAGGATTCTTAATCATCCACACAGGGGTAACTGGTAAAAACATTACTTTATCAAATGATGACTTTTTCAGATAATGTTTTGGGGAAAAATATTTGTATGGATGCCACATGTAACTCCTGCAGATACTTAAGAATAATAAATAAATAGATCAACAGAAAAGCAGGTCAAGAATTGGAAGCAAAGCAGTTGGGAATAAGAACAGATGCCAGTGCAGTTATTTGCTATCCTGTCCAGTGCTCCCCACCTTAACTACAGAGTTTACTCTAGAAGTTCAGAAGTTACAAATGCTATTGGCTTAGCACCTGGGACACAGTGCTTACTAATAATACTCAATTGACAATCAAGCATCTCCAACTAAACATTAACGTAGATTTCTACCATCTAACTTATGAGGCTAGCAAGAACTGTTAACAGTGGAGAGGGTGTAAGAGACCTCCTTAGTGATGTCTGTTGCTAAAAAACTCTAAGAACTCAACCATCCTATCCTACAAAATAAATCACAGCACCTAATATGTGCCACAACAGAAACACCACTGTGGCAGAAAGAAAAATGAAAATGTTTGTCTAGAAGGAGTGTATAATTTACTTAAAATGTATAACAATTTTAAATAAGGCCAAACTAGACAGATAAAAAATAGAAAGATCTACACTATATGGAGCGATCCCTAATGGCTGAGTGATAAACAAAGCGGAAGAATACATAAACTGATACACATTTTTCAACTTGAAAATAAGGTCTGTATTTTATGTATCCATACAATGCAGAAAAACCACACCCAGAACTGTTAGCAGTTCTTACTTGTAGGAAGTAGGGTGTTTGGAAGATAAAAACATTTTCTTCATTAGGATCATGAATTACATATTATTACATAATACAATCTTAAATAAAAAAATAACATCAGGATCTTAAGTAATTTCAAGTATTAAAACAAGAGCCAGATAACTACATCAATAAATGAATGAGACTTTACAATACAAGTGCAGGATTAAAGTACAAAAATGATACAACATGAAAATAATCAGCCTGTTAATGTAGAGGCACTTCATGAGAATGTACACAGAGCCAGCTAGCTGTCTTTAGTTAATACACATCTCACACACCCACACAAGTCTTTACTCTGCCCACAAGGAACAATTTCCTTACCATTCCTCTAGAAGCAGACTCTTCCCCACCACAATTCATAGAAACCCTCCAGCTCACGCATCCCAGAAACAAATCTCAACTAAAATGTTCTCTGGCTGTAATAATAAAAATATCTGAGGGAAAAAAAAACACCTTATCCTTTAAAAAGACTGAAGAATGTATTTTTCCTGAACGATGATTCTTAATAATGATTGTTAGTGTTGTTTTAGCTATCTTAAAATTCTCACTTTATTTGTACTAATTTTTTAGAGTGACATGTAAGTTACGGACTTCATTCTAGCATTCCCATACAAATGTCCATACTTTTTAGTGCTTTTTAAAATTTCCCCCCAAAAAAATTGAATTTAAATTTGTTGACTTTTGAGTGCTAAGATACTACATGTGGAAAATTCCACACTTGACCTCAAAACATAGGTAGAGAAAAAAAGCACTGTATAAAATTACCCTCAGGTTATATGTATAAGGCAAATATGAAACTTAAATGATCAAGTCCAAGTCCCTAAATATCTCATTATTTATGTACAAATATTGTAAAATCTAAAAAGAAATTAAAGAAAATGGAAACATTTCTTATTCCCAAGCATTTTGGATAAAATGTATCATTCAACTCATTTTACACAAATAAGAGAATTATCTATGTTTTTTGCTCTGTCTCAACTTAAATGTCTTCAAACTCATGTGAAAATATATATTAAAATTTGTGCCAGGCTTTAACTGGTATTCCAAATTCCATCTGGAAATGAATTTTATAGCTAAGCCGTAAACTTCTAAAATCCTGAAGTTTTAATAGATATGCTGACACAATCTTAACCATAACAGTTCTAGCAACTGCTATGGTAATAAATCTGTCTGTTTCTATTATGCCTGTGACAAATCCATTAATATGAATGATGTCCACTTCACACAGCACACTCCACAGCAACTGCGCGAGTTATGTCATCTCCATTCTGAGCAGCAATCAGTAATCAATATTTATAAAAGCAGCAGCTAATCCTTTGTAAAATCACTGCTTCTGTGATTGAAGAGTTTGTTCAAAACACACAGTTAATCCCTCTTCATCTGCTTGAGCCATCTAGTCATCCCAGCCTCTTACTGTGCTGGCTGAAGCAGATTAATACATCTCCACATGCTAAACATGACCTGACAATTGACACCAGGTAGTGCTGACAGAATAAGCTCAGCAAACACTGGCCTTTCAGAGAGGAAACCTGAAATTAACATTCAGAAACACAAAGTTTACAAACAGGCTTACCACTGCCTCCTGACTCCCATACTTAACTTTCTCAGGCCAGATGGATCCCAGCTTTTGCTGTGAGAAGTCTTCTCTCTGGCTCTAGAATCAACTGGTTTATTCCTAAAGCCTGCACTGTTATAACCTGTAGATAGTAGTGATCAGGGGTTCTTTGGCTGAGGGCATACACTCACTTACATGGACAGCGCTACTGGAGAAGTTCTTACTTGTGACGTTAGTAACTGATCTCTGTACTTCTAAGTATTAGACTGGCAGAAAATCCCACAAAGAAAAGGACTTTAATGGTAAAGCAAAGCTTTTGATGGAAAAATAGACATTTTCACAATGAGAAGTGGTTACCAATATTAAACAACATTCTGTGGTAACAGAAATACATATTAATTCATAGAATAAAAATGTACTGGCCAGGCGGTGGTGGCGCATGCCTTTAATCCCAGCACTTGGGAGGCAGAGGCAGGTGGATTTCTGAGTTTGAGGCCAGCCTGGTCTACAGAGTGAGTTTCAGGACAGCAGCCAGGCTATACAGAGAAACCCTGTCTCGAAAAACTAAAAAAAAAAAAAAAAAAAAAAAAAATGTACTGACCTTTAGAAATTTGATCACTCCTAAAGAAAATATTAAATTATATTTAAAGTCCCAACATAAATTCCTGTAATAGTTATTTCAACTGAGATACAACTGAGATATTCCATGCAACCTTAATTGGAGCTACTTCAAACCAAAGGCAAATCCGTGTCAAATTAAGAGCATAGTCTAGGCCTAGAGAAATATTATTTCCCAGTCCAAGATACGGAATGATATCAATTTTTTTTAAAGACAACATAAACAGCTCCTTTATATAAACTGGCTTGTCATATCCAATTTAGGTGGGATAGCCACCAAGCTATTAATAAAGTCATATATCTGCATTCCTCCTGACAGACTGCAGACACCCCAGGAAGGAGGGAAGTGTGCGACTGAAAACCAAAAGCACAGAGAATCTTAGCCAAGAGAGACGCCAAGACAATAGACAACAGATCATTTGCTTCAGAAAGAAAGAAAAGAACATTACAAGTTATTTCAAAACATGGAAAGAAGGAGGCTGTGGCATTTTGTTCAAGCCAGGGAAGGTGGAGCATGGGTGAAGCCTGCAGATAAGGATGAAGTAGGAAAAGGAACAGCCAGGAAATGATACCTGGCTTTGAACTAAAATGAAGATGGATAGCAGGGAATATAGCTCCATGGCAGAGAGTTGGCCTAGTGTGCAAAGGCGCTGGGTTCCAGTCCATCACCAAAAGAGAGAGTTAGCAGTGACTGGGAAAGGGGAAGGGAACCACTATCAGTGTACTTTCTAACTCACTGTCTGCTGCAAGAGTCCCCATTTCAGAGCAAATTATGCTTTAGTTCAACAATCAGCTTACAAAATAACTAAATATCAACACTGTAATTTAGAAGTCTAAATTACAGTCCCCCTGTACAATTATAATATTGTAAGCTTGGAATGTGCCTGCAATCCTGGCTGCTCAACTAAGACAGGAGGACCATGAGTTTAACCTTATTTAGTAGTAATAGATTCATATGTAATGTTAAATAATTAATGGGATAAAAGTGTATGTATGTGTGTAATTTATATATATATATGTATGTATATATGTATATATATATGTGTATTTATATATATGTATGTATACATATGTATACATACATATACATACATATATATATATCATTTTAGATGATATCTCTGATGTTATTCATAAGTGTCCTAGATGGTTATATTGAGTATTTTAAGAGTGTAATACTAAAATCTAATAGCTTTTTTAGATATTAGGCAAAATAATTTGCTACTCAGTTGAATATGCTATAAAAAGAATTATAGATCTCACTAAATCCTACAAGACAGCGGCTCTAATTAGCCTTGCTGAAGGAAGTTGAGCAAAAAGACAGCAATACTACTAGTTCAATATTATAGGTGGTATGTCCGTGTCGAGAATATGCAGAAAATTAGCTAAGCAGTGAAATCTGCCAGTAACTAAGAGGAATAAATCTTAAAACTCTTTTGAACCATTAAAAACCACTTATAGGCAACAGCCAACAATGCAATTTGATACTACTTTGAATGCTGTATTACAAATTTGGAATGTGCCTGCAATCCTGGCAGCTCAATCTAAAACAGGAGGACTATGAGTTCAAGGCCAGCCTGAGCAAGTACTCATCTGGAAAAACAAAACAAAAAAATGACAAAACAACAACAAAACCCCCAAAACAAAGAAAAAACAAAACCAAATGCTATTGCCAAGTTCAAATTATGTAGAACTTTTAAAAAATACATCTATCATTATAAACTGTATATTTATATACACTGAAATATTTTAGCTTTCTTTGAATCTCCTAAAAACCTAGACTATGGATAATATTTCCTCACAAACACAGATGTATAAAATATGAACATATCATACACAGGTAGATAGATCTAAAAGATCCTATGGAAGATAAAAGCCTATTTAAAATAATAGTGATGTCTATAAATAGTTTATGTTTCAGATATAATTAAAATAATTTCAAACAGTAAAAATTTTTAAAAATAAAGGTAAGTAAATTTTTCCAAGTAAAGCAACTTATAACTTCTTTCAAAGGACCTTACGTGGGAATGGATAGATAGCTCAGTAGTTAAGAGAGCTCACTGCACATCATGAGAACCTGAGTTCAAATTCTTAGCACCTGTATGCCAGTACCCCAGTGCAGCTACTGGCCTAGCTGAAAAACTTGAGCTTTGGGTCGAAGGATAAACTCCGCCTCAAAGATATAAAGTGACAGAAGACGACAATGATGCACTCCTCTGTCAGCTCCTCACATGCACACAGGAATACATACCTGGACACATTCAGCACATAGAACCCTCCCCCCCACACACACACAAACACATTACAGCCACACAGGTATACGTACTTGCGCATACACATACACACAAAGCTCTCGTGTTCAGAAACTCAAGTACCCCATCATAAACTTGCAACACAATTTGCCCATGCTAATACACAGAGAACAAGTAACACTAGTCTCACTAGTGTGTTTTAACTGAGTTAACTCCCTGTGACTCAGGCATCAGCTCTTCTTTAGATCAGTAAGTCTGATCAACTAAAGTTTTACATGAGTGTGTCATCATAAGTCTGAAACTTCAAGTTTACATGGATTACATTGATATTTCAGTAATAAGCATTTTCTTACTGGACTGTCACTATAGGATTTTTGTATTTTTAACTATGCTAATAAATCAATACTATCAAATTTAAGAATTTAAAAAACAATACTATTAAGGCTTTCTTTAATAGGACAATCTCAAAAGCAAAAATAATAAAAAGAAAAGGAAAGAAAGGAGTAGGAAAGGAAAGAGTGATCATCATATTAAATAAAAGTGACCAAATAATATTAAAGAAATCTCTGTGAATGCTGCAGAGATGGCTCAGCAGGTTGACACATTTGTCACCTAGGCTAATGACCTGAGTTTAATCCCTCAATGTCAACACTGTAAGAAGAGAGTAGCGACTTTATTGTCCTTAGATCTCCATGTTTGCAATGGTAGGTATACTTACACACACACACACACACACACACATACACACACACACACACACACACACACAAATCTAAAAATTATTTTAATTTCATTGTAGACTCTAACACAAAAAGATATAGTCCGTTTATTCAAAGTTATTTCAAAATTACAGGGATTAAAAACCATTCTTTTAAAACTCATCCCCTTGTCCTGGCTCTCGCCACCACAGAGGCACACGACGCTTATTGTCCCAGCACTGTAATGACCCATTTGAGACAGTCCTGGACTCATTTCTCTATTGTTACACTAGCTTCTCACTTTATAATTAACAGGCATCCTATGGGTGCATCCTTTGAGACAATAGGAACACCCTGTTCCACCACATACTTGCATGCACTCACTAGACTCAGAACTTACTGGTTCTTTTCTACTGATGACCATCATGATCACAAACAGTGATGTTTTCAGACATTTTAAAAATTAAATGAACATGTCAGATACTCGTTATTTGACAAAGCTGAAATCTAGACAAAAGCCTACAATTTGGAAATCAATAAGTCAGAAAAGAGTAAAATTAGTCCTTGCCTTGGTAGACTATAAAAACAATGCATTAATGTTTATAACTAGGTAGCAAGCAGGTAGAGTACTTTATCATATACATATTTAAAATAAGTATGCAATAAAACTAGCAACAGTATAGTTACCCTTTACAGAACAAACAGTTCAAAAATAAGAAGGTGCCTCCCTCCTGCCCCTAACCTTCATCCTGGTGCCGAGATGGTTCACTATTTCTAGATGTAGTTACAGAAGGAAAGGCAAAGGTAAGGCAGCTTGTAAGCGTCTAAGTAGCATGCCACACTCCAAATTTACTAAAATGGTGCTGATTTATGCAAAGATTTTTTTAAGTCTTATTTCTACTGCATACATTTTCTACATCCCCTGAGGCAGGTGTAATAATTGTTTGGGTAAAGTTTGCCAATAATGCTTCAGCGAAAACAAAATCATAATTTCTCTAAAAAAAACCTCTGCTTATAATATAGCAGCCATTTTATTCTGTTGTTTATATTAGAAGGTATCAATTTTGTCCAACAAAAGCCAAAGCAGTATTGTTTCTATAAGACAAGTGTCAGAAGGAGGTAATACACAAGCTTGCTCTAGCACAGCTAGTGGTCACAGGGGCTTTAAACAGCCATCACTCTGGGCCCAGAAGACTGAAAGCAAAAGGCACATGCGTCAGTCCTCTCCAGTCAGTGCCTGGCTTATGAAACTCTTCTGGACTCCATAGAGAAAACAAGTCTGAGCTCTTGCCTGAATTCAGCTTTGGGGTTTAATGGGTAGAAGAAAATGAACTGGTAGGATTTAAGAACAAAACCTCCCTCCCTGACATCTAATGATAAGGAGATGATATCTATGATACAAAACATGGGCATGCGTAACACTAATGCACAGGTCTAAACCCTAGGCAGTCAGCTGAGTGTGTGTACGTTTGTATAAAGCACAGAGGAATACACATGCTTGTGTGTCTGAGTAGAAAAGGGTGTAAATTAACACAGAACATCCGCACATGTACCAAAACTGAATACATTTATATAACCATCCTTATGTTTGCTACTTAATATTTACTGTCTCCATCAATAAAATAGAAATTTACAAGCAGTTTGGTCAGTAAGTTACAAATTGACAAAATTACCACAAATCAGATTTTGAAAATAGTGATATCTATGTATTAAGCAAAACAAATCAGCATTTTATAGAAAAGGATTAAAATCACTGAAGAAAAGGCTGAGTCTAATTATGCCTGAAATGTAATGATTCAGTAAGTGCATATTTAAAAATGAGGGCTATCAGATAAAGATATAAAAGAATCCTTCTTTACACCAAAAGTTTAGTTTTACTTTTATTAACCATCTCCCTGCATTTATTCATTTGGGTGTGTACGTGTATGGGCACGTGTGCTATGGTGCATTTGTGGCGGTCAGAGTTGTTTCTCTCCTCCCACCATAGGAGTCCTGGGGGCTAAGCTAGGCTTAGCAGTAAGTGCTTTTTTCTATTGAGCCATCTTGGCAGTCCTAGTTTTACTTTATATGAAATTATATTTACCGGGGTGGGTCACAAAGTAAAGCTATGCCTCAAAAGGAAACATAACTTTAATGAAAGTCAATAAACAATAGGAAAATGTTTAAAAAAAAAAAAGGTTACTGCAATACTTTACAAAGAACTTGGCAAGCATTTAAACAGCTGGCAGGAGATATTCCAAGTGAAACTTAACCCACATGTGCTTGTTTTTCTGGGAGCCGAGTGTTTTATGGCTTGTAACCATAATTGGTGGCAGATATAACATTATATAGTTAAACTTCATGGGCATGCAGCTGTGCACAGTCTAGAATATTTACTCAATAAACTTTCAATAATGCTGAGAATTTTATATTACATTACTGCTGGATACAGTGATATCATGGTGTATTCATCCTGGAGGTCTTGATGATTTAGTCAATATATCCCACATGAGATAAATACAACATCTCCAAATAAAGCATTCTGGATAACTTGCAGTTTAGATACATTAAATTCCTTAAGTGAACCAACTGGCCATGTATTCTATAGGTCCACAGTAAGAGTCACAGTGTCACCTCCTACACTTCTTACAGCTGCTATAGACTGGTCGAATACTCCAGAAGAGAATGAAATGCCATCTTCCTGCTTTCCCTCCTCTTCCTTGTTTTTCATTTTGGGTCATCTGAATTGAGATGATAGTTAGCCCTTCTTGGAATGCATGGTATTTGTAGGAAGTTAACATTAGCTGTAGGTATGATCTGGCACACTGCAGCCTTTCTCTGCTATAATGTTCAGCAGCTTTTAGCCAGTACATCTCAAGAGGAATGCCAACAAATGCTGTTTTAATAAAGTAATTCCACAATTGGTACCTAAACTTCATAACTCAATTCCTCAGAACTTTTTTCAAAATAAACTGGAATTTTTTCAGTCTAGTCCATGTCAACAAGGCATGACTGTCACTCTTCAATGCACATTTACAATAAAGTTAGAATATGTCAAGAAACTTGCTGAACCATGAAATTTTTATTTAGATAATTATAGACTCATTCAGTTGTAAGAAATAGTACAGAATCCAAGTTGGCAGGCAGGGCTGTGGGAGCTGGGATAGGGTGGAGGGGCTGTGTTATCTGTCACAACTTTATGTGACAGTGAGTTCTTAAAAAAGAAAATCACACCAAAATCCTAACTGAAACAGAAAACTTTGTGAGTGGAGAGATGTTCAGAAGTTAAGAACACTGGCTGCTCCTCCAGAGGATCCAAGTTAAACTCCCAGTGCCTACACAGCAGCTCACAATTGTCTGTAGCTCCAGTCCTGGGGAATCTGATACCCTTCTATGGTCTCCGTGGGCAGCAGGCACACTCACATTGTGCACAGATAGACAGAGAGCAAATAGAACACCCCTAAACATTAAAAAAAGAAGGAAGGAAGGGAGGAAAGGGATGGAAAGGAAATCACACAGGT
>JADRCD010237923.1:45128-57628 GCA_019843815.1 Montemys delectorum
TCTCTCTTCTCTCTCTCTCTCTCTCTCTCTCTGTGTGTGTGTGTGTGTGTGTGTGTGTGTGTGTATGTGTGTTTGTGCACATGCATGCATACTAGTCCTTTAGAATTCTGCATAGGCTAATGTGTACATCACATTGAGAACGCTGAATTAGGTACAAGGATGCTTTCTGTCCTGCTTTTATAACTCCACTCATACCTCTCCTGCCTCTCCCTCCTTTCTGTATACCTTGGCAACATGCTCTGTCCTCCATTTTTATATTTTTTCTATTCCAAGAGTATTCTTGGAATAAGACAATAAGAAACCTTGAGAGTTTGGGGTTTTCCCACAAGTATAACTACGTAGAGACTCAGCCAGTCTGTGGTCATGCGCACTAACAGTTCTCTTGTGCTTCTGCTGGGAATTACTCTGAGGACTGCTGCCACAGTTTTAAAGACTAGTTTGCTTCTTATTACCCACTCCCCAATCGACTGAAATTTGACCTTGCCCATGCATAAAATTACTTATAAAATTACCACATAAAATCGGCACAACTCTAAATGCCACATTCAATGAACAATTTCTAGTATTTCCCTTTTTCTACTGTTTCTGAAGCACCTGTGTCTACTCACCACCCACCGCAACCCTAATATTCTCCCCTCCCTTGGCATCGTTAAACGATTCCTCGTGGTCTTGATTCTGAAGCACTGTTTGTCTCCAAGACTCATCTCCTCACCCGTCCTCAGTGATGGCATCCTTTTGAGGTCCCAGCCTCAGGGTTTTCATTTCTCAGATAGTTCATATCCCTCCCCATGTAATTTCTCAATTATACCTTCTATTCTTGCTCTATGCCAAAGTGTTCAACCAAGAATCCTTCTCCAAAACCTCAAACCCACATTCTCACATAACTAAATATTTCCTAACATTTAACTCTCTTCTCTCCTCTCTCTTCACTTTAACTGAGTGACTTCCAACCACTTCCTTTCATGCTATGGCGTCTCTGTGAACGCCTTCCTCTTACCTCCTCACCACTACTTTAGTTTAAGATTTCAGCATTTCATTTTTCTTGGGTCATCAAAACAGCTTATCCATCTATCTGGTCTTCCCACAACCCCTCCTCAATCACTCTGAGGACTGCTGCCTTACCTAGCCACAAATCTGACATATGAAAACTAAGATTCTATGGTAATGGCACTGCCCACATGGATAATATCTCATTGTTTAGCATACGTACATAAGACCCTTGAAGATCTGTGCTTTGCTCGCTTCTTCTCACACTCTTTACACGCCCACATTCTATACACACATTTTCCAGGCTACCTGTCATTCCTGATTGCCCTGTTCCCTAAGCCAGTGACACGGGTCTCCAAATGCAGAGCCTGGAGACCTCTCTGAGGGAACCGATATAAGATTTTCAGGAAGTCAAAATAGTTTAAATTACCCTTTGATATTCAGAGGAAGAAAGTAATAAATGTTTCAAAACAAATACTTTAAAGATTTAATATAAGTCTATCTTCTCTAGAGAGAACAACCATCTGGTTCTTTCACTCCAGGAGTATGAAATTCAAATATACTCCTAAACAGATAAGAAACAGAAATGAGGTGGTTAATATAATCTTTCCAGACAAGTGAATAAAGTCTAAATTATGAATTGTCAAAGATACTGTAAGATATTTCCTCTCGGAAAACATTAAATAATGACAGAGAAAAGGAAATAAAATTTGCTAAGTATAAATAATAGGTATTAATAGTTCTTTAAAAATTGCCTATGATTTCCTCAAGTAGGCAAGATTCCCAAGGCTCTTAAATCTGTCTTCATTACTTTGCTCTGCTTTAAAGGCTGACAACAGAATGCTGAAACCATACTCACAGGCACAATACTCTTCTGCTGACCCACAGGGTGGTAGTGTGTATCAAAATAAGGTCATTAAGGTAAGTATATAACCAAGGGCCAGCAAGATCACTCCGTGAGTAAGGACGTTTGCCATTTGGCCTGCAAGAGTTCCATCCCTCTTTACACAGTAAAGGGCAAACTAACTTTTACAAGTTGTCCTCTGATCTCCCAACAGGTAGACAAATATACACACATGCACAAATAAATAAATACAATCTTTTTAATAATATACAACTAAGTATTCAAAATGCTTGCAAGACGCAGCCATTCAATTTGATAAATATTGGAACCTAAATATACTAAATACTGTGATATAATAAAAAATCAAAGTAAATTAATGAAATTCAGTGGTGTGCACCATCAACAACAAAAGCAGTTTAAAAAGTCATTTCTTTTGAGACTGTGTAATGTCTGCCATGGTAACTAGGGCATTCTAGACTTGTCTACAGTTTTAAAGGACTCAAGAAGTTAAATTCACTTATTAATTGAAATGAAGTAGTGAGCCATAAATTTGAATGTATGTTAATATTTAACTGTTTTAAAATAGTCTACATAACAGGCGGTGAACGTTCTTTATTAGATATGAATAAAAACATGAATTCGGTATAATTGACTCCAAGAACTGTGGGTGAGGCTGGTGGTAGAGGGTTTGCCTACCCAGGCCTAAAGCCCATCTCTATCTAGAACTCAGGGAAAAGATGTCTAGTAGATGTTCTATTTCTAAAATATTAAGAATTCCTATTAACTGAATATTAAATGTCTTTATGAATTATAAGAATGGTTCAGATTAGATGTTTCCATAATCATTTTTCCCCAGAAAGAACACAGACTTTGACCTTACAGAATTACCACAAATTTTGAGTTAATAAATGAGTACCTTTAATTTTATTAGTTCTGCATCACATGTCACAAAAATCTGAGGCCTTACAATTCTCAATGAAATTTAATAAAGATAAAATATGACTTTTTTAACTGTTACCAAACATTCCAATTAATATCTAAGACAGAAAAATTTCCACTTTTCTATAACCCCCAATTTTCTATAATCCTATGACAGAGCATTTCATATAATTCTATAAAACAATGTTTCAATTGAACTCAGCTTCGGAGGCAAAACTTTCACATTGGCTACTCTATACTGAAGAATCTGTTCAAGAACATGGTCAAAGTCTAAGTTCTGATGTATATCAAGCAGTAGCTGCATGGGAAATCAAACAATGAAGGGCTGGATTTATTGAAGGAGGCAGGAAAGCTGCAGGCCTTTTTATGAATGTTAGAAGATAGTGAGCATTTAGAATAAATATTGATGGCTTATGAAAGAGGCTAGCCTATAAAAGTAAAGAGTTATGTGAAGGAGAAGTAAAAGATTATGATTAGGAGAGCTTTAAAAACAAGCAGAGGAGCTTGGACTTGATTCAGTGGGCAACCTGCCACTCCTCGAGGATCTGAGGAAGCAAATGATTCTATCGATGTACTATTCATAAAATCAATCTGGCAGGGTAGAATTAGGAACATAAAAGGAATTTGAGAAGGCTTTTAGTTTAGGAGGCAGCTACAGTATTTCACTGTGATGAGGTTTCACTCCAAACAGTAGCACTGAGAGTAGATTGCTTTTATTCATTCATTACACTGAGATTTACTGAGGGCCTGTTACATGGTGGGCACTGTGCCATGCATGAAGATCACAAAAGTAAACAAGTCTCATGGCCCCTTTCTCTTGTGGACCTTACAATAGTATAGTCAGGAAGGTAGACAGAAAAGTTACATAAAATCTCATAAACTTACAAATTGTGGTAAGTGAGAAACAGGAAATAAAAAGGGGTGCAGAGCCATGTGGGGCAGAAAAGGAGCCTCAACTCAGGAAGGAGGTCTGTGGAGTGATGACAGAAGCTGAAACCAACATGGAACACAAGGAGTGGGGTTTTTTTTTGTATAAACAACAGTACAGGTAAAAGTGGAAGAAAGCTTGGTTCACTGCAAACCTTAAAACAAGGTGAGTGAGGGAAAGGACACACAGCACAGGTCAGACGGGGCAAGGGCACTGGGTCTGGAGGGAAAGGACACATAGCATGGGTGAGACTATAGGCAAGGGCACTCACTGGGTCAGGGAAGAAAAGCACCACTGGATCAGGCAAGACTTTAAGTCAGCCTTCTAAGCATTAGGATTTGATGTTAGGGATATAATTAGTTACTTGAGGATACTGACTTACGACATGGCATATGTTAAAAACAACTACAAGGAAAAAAATCATTGAATAGGACATAAGCTAAAAATAAACAACAGAAAACACATTTTAAAATACCAAATACTTACTGTGCTTGGTGATACACACTGTGATCCCAGTACTTAGGAACCAGAAACAAGAGGATTACAGCCTGTAACTTAAAGGCCAGCCTGGTCTGCACATGGAGTGAACTCCAGGCCCATTAGAGCTACACACTGAGACCCTGTTTCCAAATTTAAAAATAGGATCAGTGACTAAGAGCACTGGCTGCTCTTGCAGAGGCTCTAGGTTCAGTTCTTAGCACCCATACAGCAGCTCTCAACTGTCTGTGACTCCAGTTCCAGAACTGATGCCCTCTTCTGACTGTTTCAGGCACTGCACATGCACATGGTGCATGCATACATACATGCAAATAAAAGACTTAAACACAGTTTTAAAAATCTTTATAATTAAAAAAAAAAAACAAGTAGCTTGTGCTTTATAAGTGGAGAACCTGTTTATAATCGCTAATAAACTAAAATTGTCACTAAAATTATTCAATTCCAAATTAAGCTCTTACAAGTACAATATTATACCCTAGAGAAGCAGTCAGATTCCTCCCTAACGAAGACACATTGAACAGCCTTATCTAAAATGCATAGGAACAGAATTAATTTGAGTTCTGATATGGAAATATCTACATAAATAAGATGAGATTATTTGAGGGACAGAATCCAGGTTTAAGCATGAAAGTCACTTATGTTTCAAATACATATGATATGCATAGTCAGATAGTAATTTTAGATAACATTTTAATCATTTTGTGCAGGTTTCATGGTGTGGAGTTTTCCATTTGTAGTGGCATGTCATTTTCAACTTCTGATTTTCAAATTGGGATTTCCTCCTATATCCTTGACTCTTACTAGAGAATAGAACACATTCACTGGAAGACATTTACAAAGTGTGACTTTTGAGAGAGTCACTGGGGTAAACTGGAAAACCAACTTTTGTTTGAGTCCTAACTTTAGACAAGTTATTTAACCTCTCTAAACTGGTTCCTGTAAAATAGTTGGCCTGAGTTGGTACTAACAGAATCCTCTGAAGCAAATGAGTGGCTGTAGCAAACACTCAGTGTTCTTATCATGCCAGATGTTTATTCTGCTCAATTCAATCCATGCCTGTATCACTCCTCTCTTAAAATCCCACCACCCCTCCCCTGTCTTCTGCATGTGTAAATGGGTCCCATACTAGCAAAGAAGTTATCTAGACAGGAGTAAAGAGCCTTGATTTTCACTGAAACATACTATTTTAATCATTTAAAAATGTGCAAACTACCTTTTCCTTAGAGGCTAACAAAAACAACTAGCCAACCAGAGTTTGCAGGTCTACACACAAATATGAAGCCTTTCGTTAGTAATTTTACCATGAGTAAAATCAAAGTAAATATAACAACTTTCCTAACTTCTGAATGGTCATATGGTTAAAATTTATTTTCACCTGAGAAACAGCATGAACTCAGTTTTTCTCCCAGCTTGCCCTAGCCAAACACAATTGCACAAAGTAGCTGCTAAGGGACAGCAGAAGTCCTGTTGTCTGAGGCTGGAGTGCAAGGATGTGCTCACAGAGACCACTATAACATTAAAATTCCTATTGTTATGTCAGTTTTATTTACCATTGCTTATTTTACAAGATAATTAGAGCTACTGTCCATTTGTCATTTGGACCACAAAAGACAGTTTACCAAGGCTCACTAAATCCTTGCCAAACAGACTTACAATAAAAGAAGACCAAGACAGAAGCCTATCCCTCAGCAGTGTACAATCAATAACAAAAGTAATTCTTTCAGGCTGTATAAAGCAGTGCATGTTTAGCCTTTGAACAACAGCATGGTGCATGTAAAACTCACAGTTAAAAATAACACTTATGGGACTTTTCCTTAGTTAAAAAAAAAGTTTTTGGAAAAATAAGTATTTATATTTGCTTACTTTGTAAGACTTCCCATTTTATAGCAGGCAAACTTTCTGTCGAAAGGAGATGGCAATGTGGTGCCCTTGTAAAGATATCTGCATATTTACCCACTACTAGAGAGACTATAGACCAACTTGCTGATGGGGAACTCTTATGCGAAAGACAAGTATTATCTGTAGGCTTTGTAAAGTTGGTATTTATATTTCCTTTAAATGCTGAACCCTGGATAACTCCTGCATAAAGCAGATGAAATGTAGCTGAAAGGTAGAAATCAACTTAGGGTAACTCAGCCAACCTCCTTCTGCTAACACATTCTTACAGGTCCTCAGTTTAGCTGCTTAAGAACTCGCCCTTGTGCTTTTGCACAAGGTAACAGCATCCTGTGTGTTACCTTCATGGTTTCTGCTTTCGCCGACTTGTAAATGGCACTGATATTGTTTCCATGTTCTGTGATTAATGTCTATTTTCCATTCTAGACTCCAACTCTAGGGATGGCAAGTTCCAATACCTCACGCAATCCTGGCACGTTGCAGGAATATGATAACATCACTGACTCCTACACATGCTATAAGAACACACTGACATATCATTTATGTGCATGCTGAAGAATTATTTTCTTGACACTGAAGAATCACTTGGTAATTAAGATAGTGATCAGCCTCAATTACCCATAAACCTGCTTTATTGGAACAAACTCAGAAATAAGTCATTTCAAATTTTAATAAATAAATACTATCTTCCAAATCCTCTAAAGATATTTTTTTAAAGAGTGTCCTTTCCTATTAATTTAAGGAGTGTGTGACATGGGAGACACAATTAGGAAGATTAAATGGAGAAGGGGATGGAGAGAGGGGTAAGGGCAGGAATGCAAGGAGGGATGGCTAACACCAAGAACCATTTGAGGGGTCATAAGGAAGCCTACTACAGTAGAAGCTTCTTAAAATATACAGATACATAAAAGAGATCTAAATGGACTCACCAAGTAACAGGAGAGACAAAGCCCCAACAAGACAAATCTTGCCACTGAGTGAAACCTCTTGCACCAGAAATGGATTACACATGATTGAGCTGTTGGCCAAAGGGCCCCTATGGGAATCCCTGAATAGGTGACTGCCAAGGCAGTTGGTTGCTCTCCACAAACTGATGGCCCTGTTACTGCAACAATACCTACATATCTCACTGAACACAGAGAAGTTGTGCCGGTGACTACCGGGAGCCTTTACTCCTACTGACTAATAGTCATGGTATTGGAAGGTACTATTCACACTGCCGGAGGAGAAAGGCAAATGCCAGCCCAGCTACAAACACCTCAATCTCTACTGGTGATCTGCCTATGTAATATGCTGGTGCAATCATGGCACAAAAGTTGTGGAAGTAACCAACCACTACCTGATTGGATTTAAGGCCCACTCCAAAAAATGGAAACCATGCCTGACAATGCTCAGGCGACCAAGAACCTCAGGCTAGATTGGCTATGGACCTAAGGGAAAACTAAATACTATTATTCTGCTAAAAGAATATATCTATAAAATAACTCATAACTATACTCTGCTATACTCAGAGATCAGGGTCTTGCTTAGACATCGTCAAAGAAGCTTCTTCCATCAGCAGATGGGAACAAATACAAAAGCCCACAAGTGGACAATGTGCTGAGAGTGAGAGACCCTGAAACACTGAGTTCTAAATAGAGTGTCTTTAACAAACCCCTCCTCTCAGAGTTGAGGGAGCTATGCAGAAGAGGAAGCAGGAAGAGTGTAAGAGCCAGTGGGATGGAAGACACCTTCCAGACACACAGGACTGACGCACATATGAACTCAGAGAGACTGTGACAGCAGGCACAGGGCCTGCACAGATCCAAGTCATATGGGACCCCAGCACTGGGAGGGGATGGAGACACAAACATCCATCCTTAATCAAGTAGCTATCTCTAACTGTCAATTGCTCACAAGAGAAAACTTAGTTTTCTACAATGGAATCTCATTGGGTACACAAACCATACTTAAGGTCAAGCCCCATCCCAGCAGTAGATGGTTAACTCAAAATGAACTCAATGATACTTTGGAAATTGATTATTTATTTGTTTGTTTATTATTATCTCATAGTGTTTTATCTGTTTTTTTTTTAACCTCACAGGTCTTTTGCTTATAAATTATGATTTCCAATTTTGTATTTTTGTGTGGTGTATATATTTGTGTGTGTATTTATGTGTGTATGTGCATATGTGTGTGTGTTTGTCATGCTTTTCTTTTTTGTTGTTTGTTTCAGTTTGTTCTGGTTTATTTGCCTGTTAGAGGTGGGGGGAGGCATGGAATTAGATGGGTGAGGGCGATCTGGGAGGAGATGAAAGGAAGAGTGATCAAAAATATTGCATGAAAATTTATTTTTAATTAAAAAATTAAAGAAAAAGAAAGAGGAGACAGGACTCAGGGAACCCCATGGAAGAGGAAGCAAAAAAAGAATAAGAGCAGAGGGGATGAAGGAGACCAAGGAAACAAGGCCCTCTAAGCAACACGATCAAAACTCATATGAGCTCATATATTATTTGTGTGTGTGTGTGTGTGTGTGTGTGTGTATGTGTGTGTGTGTGTAGGGATTCCTGAGTGTGCAAATGAGTGGGTCTCTGATTGTTATGCCTTCTTTGGGCTCTTTTCCTTCTTTTTGCTTGCTTGTCTTGACTACTCTGATGTGTTAGTTTTTGTTTTATCTTATTCTATTTTATTTTATTATTACCCCTTAGAAGATTGTTTTCTAATAAGAGAAAAGAGGGAGTGGATACAGATGGGAGGTGAGGTGGCAAGGAGCTTGGAGGAGCAGAGGGAGGGGAAACCATAATTAGGACATATTATGTGAGAAAAAATATATTTTCAATAAAAGGAAAAAATGTCATAGCTGCCCCAGAGCAATAAGCTCCCTGTGTGCTGGGATGGGTTTTCTGCTATTTCAGAGCTACCTTGATAAGCCTGCTGGAATCATTCATGTTGTCCATAAACCCCGTCTTTTCCCTTTGTTTATCGAGTTTTGACCATACTTAACCCCTAAAAGAGAGAGGAAAGAAAGGGACAAAAGAGAGAAAAACCACAAAGTTTGGTGGCTGAGGAGGTGGCTGTGGATCTGGGTGAGTTTAGGGGGATGAATATGATACATTTTATATTATATTAAACATGAGTGATGTATATTATATATGAATATGATAAGATATATTAAGATTCTCAAAGAATTAATAAAAATACTTTCTAAAAATAGTAAAAGTAAAGTTTGTCCTTTTGTGTCAATTTGAGGAAAGGGATGGGAGGGATAGAAGGAGGAAGCCTAGGAGAGGCTAGAGGGAGGAAAGAGATTAGAGAGGAGTGTAATTATATTTTAATTAAAAATGTGTTTTTAAAAAGACCCTACTGGGTTTGATCTCTGACTGGCATGTCCTAATGGCTAACGATTCTGAACACAGTCACATGTTCCCTTCATGTTTTCTCTGGACAAACGACTACTTAAACCCTTACAGCTTTTGTTCTCTTTAAATTGCATTGTCTTTTTGTTATTGAACAGCTCCATCAACGAGGAACAGGCTCTCACAAACGGTAAGGCTACTAAGCCTTGATCCTGGACTTACGACCTTCCAAACTGCGAGGATAATATTTTCTTGTTTATAAATTATACAGCCTAACATAGTTTGCTGTAGGAACCCAGATGAACTAAAACAGATGCACAAAAATGCATCTAAATTACATCAGAATGTATAAAACTACTACTTTTCTTCAAGTGTGTAATATTTTCCTTTACTCCCAAATCATTCTTAGTTCCAGGCCCATACCTAACTGCCAACATTGTCATTTTTATGTCCGCCTGAAGTTCTAAGTTAATATTTTTAAAATTATTTATTTATATCCCAAGTGCTGCCCCCCTCGCCCCTCAAAGAGCTTCTCCCTCTATCTCTCCTCCCCTTCGCCTCTGAAAAGGCAGCCCTCCCCGATCCTTGGGGTATCATGTCTCTGCAGGATTAGGTACTATATATGTGCTATATATGTGTTAGGGGCACAGACCAACCCATGTATGCTCTTTGGTTGGTGGCTCAGTCTCTGGGAGCTCCAAGGAGTCCAGGTTAGTTGATATTGTTGGTCTTCCTGTGGGGTTGCTATCTTCTTGAGGGTCTCCAATCCTTCTCCTAACTCTTCCATACTAAATTAATATTTTAAATCACACCCAGATTATTCCTCTTTCTCCCATTACCCCAGTTATCCACCTGAGACATGTGTTTGGTGGTTACCTATCATGAATATCTTCTCACCTGCCTTTCTTCTGGTCTCTCAATCCATACCATTACTGGGTTGGTGTTTGGAGATAAATACTTACACTTCCATACCACTTTTTCTCTGATTATCTCTTAGCTTTTTAGCAAAGTATATTATAAGATCCATGGAGATCTGAGCAAACTTGCAACAACCTGCATGTTTAAATAGTCCACCCACTCACCCTTAGATTTTAACTGACTGATCCTTCAAACATTAGCTTAAGAACTGTATCTGTCAGGATGTCTTCCTTCTAGAGACTCAATTCATAACATTTCCAGTGGTGTGCTGAGGGCATTAGGAGCTAGACCACAAGCCAAGTGTTAGCATCTCTTCCCAGCTCCACAGTGATACCATGTTGATTGCCTAAACAAACAAATCCCAACCGCAAAGACAGAAAGAAATTTTATCTGAATTACTTTTATCTGACTAGAGTCGGCTGCCAAGATTCCAGCCCAACGCCACTCCAGGAATACAGTCTAAAAGTAAATGTAAAAACAAGATGCATCAGAGCCTTCTGACCTTTGAAACCTTGACCACTCACTACCCTTTTAAGTTACTCCTGGCTGTTAAGGACTATTGCAAGATCTCATAGGGTTCTCCGTTGATTATCATCAAATAAAGTAGTAAGGAAAGGGTTTTCTTCCACTGCAGATTGGGACCCAGCCAAGGATGGGAAAAAGAGAGATAGAGAACTCTCAGGAGTCTAAGATTCTGCATCTAAGAAAGAACTATTAAATGTTCCAGGCCAAGAAGATGGGCCAGGAACATGGGTAGGAGAGGAGCTGGGGTGAGCAGGGACCATTCACCAGCATAACAGCAGAAAACTATTGCAAATTCTCACGAGTATATGCCAGTGGAAATCAGCAAATGCTGCAAGGCAGAGTTTCTCCATCACAAGAGGCAGAGAGAAGATTTAGCAGCAGGCCACTGCTTATCACCCAGCATTCTAATTCTCCGTGTGTGACTTGTGGTTCCAATCCAGAATCTGCCTCTGAACGAAAGCAGTCATTTATATTCATCGTTATGGTCACAACATCCTATTTAGCTAAGTAAAACTGGATATGAATCACCATGGGCTATGTCAAGTCACAATACGTAATCATCATCACTGGCTCCCCCGAAGAAGACCAGCACATGGTGAGTGTGTAAGCTCACTGCTGAACACTGAACACAACAGTTATGGAGAAATCTGTTTTTAAAACATTGGGCATTTGAACAGAGGCTTCTCCTTTCTTATTAAAAGTGAGTTCTCACACCTATATATTTAAGGGAAATATACTAAGATCAGAAATTTACTTCAATAAGCATAAGTAAATAAGTTGAATTAATGAGTAGAATCTGGTCTGTGATAAAGCAAGGAGAGGAAAATAAGTGCTGGCTGGGTGAGGTGGTGCTCTCCTTTAATCCCAGCACTCCGGAGGCAGAGGAAGGCAGGTAGTCTACAGAGGAAGTTCCAGGGTTACACAGAGAAACCCTGTCTCAAAACAAACAAATAAACAAACAAATAAACAAACAAAACCCAAACTAATGAACCAAACAAACAAACAAACAAACCTGAACGCTACAAATGCAAATATTTACAGTAAAATTCTCCCATATGTTTGAAATTTTTCATAAGATGTTGGGACAGAGCTAAATGCACATGAGGTTACTGACAGCCACTTTCAGTAACAATCTGCTAACCCCTTTCAGTATGGTCAAGTTCGAAAACAAGACATGGGCTCTTCTTGTTTTAAGAAGGCTATGATTTAAACACAACACTGACTCAAAGCTCTCCCATGGCATCTGTGTCCCTGAAACAAATGGAGACCCATCTATCAAGTATCTAAATATTGTGAAGTTAGTCATCAAGCTAACAAGATTGTTAACTAAAGTATGGTTTATTCTGCAAATTTGACAAATAAACACCATTATAACAATGCAGAATACTAAACTCAACTTTAGGATCTTAGACACCTAAGATATCTGCATCTCTTCTCTCCCTACCTCTGGCTCTAACCCAGGCCCCCAAGGAGCCTTGTCCATATTCTCAGCCAACCACCTATACACAATCTACAGCCTCTACTTATGAATTTACAGGTCAGTTACATGGATCTTCTCCCAAAGAACAAATGCATACAAAAGGTCCATACAGTTGTGGAAAAAAAACCTTCCAGACATCTTAGGACTCTC
>JADRCD010237923.1:62628-80607 GCA_019843815.1 Montemys delectorum
TGGGTGGTAGAATTAAAGTTAACACATTTACTAATAGGAATTAAAGATAAACCAAGTGCTGGTGAGCAAGGGCAGATTTAAGATGATATAGCCATTGTGGAAAACAGTGTATTAGTTTTTCATGCAGAGCCTACTCACAGGAAAAATAAAAACATAAGCCTCAAAAAATGTCTATGGGGGTAGGAATGTAATTCAGTGGTACAAAGCTTACCTAGAGTATATGAAGCCTTCAGTTCAATTCCCAGCAACGTAACACAAACAAACATGCACAAAACTGCATGAAAATAATTATAGTAGCTTTATTAATATTGGTCAAAGTTGCAAAGAACATATATATCCATTATTAATAAATTAAATACCAAGTTGTGGTACCTCCACACTCTGGAATACATATTAATATTAAAAAGGAAAAAAACTCTTGGTACACTGAATAACATATAAATTGTAAAAGTGTTGTGCTAATGTAATCAGCCAGGCCTTCCTGGCTACATATTACATCCACTTACATAATCTTCTAGAAAAAGCAGAACTACACAATCAGAAAACAGATTGCTGATTGCCAGGAGATATGAAGGACAGCAGGAAACTGACTACACAGGAGTGTGAGGAAAGTTTCCAAAGTATTAGCAATGTCCTATAGCCTATGACTGTAGAGTTATTATGAGCTACATACACCTATCAAAAGCACATCAAACTTCAGATACACACACACACACACACACACACACACACACACTAATAAATGTGACTTAAAAGAAAAAAGGAAATAGGAAAATATTGCAAGAGCAAAAGTAATCAGCTTATTTCTATATTAAGTCACATCATTTATTTTGTAGCCCATGACTTCAATAACCCAAATGCATTAACAACTTAGTCCCACAAACTAAAACACTTAACTGGAAAAATAAGACTTGACTCAACAGTTTAAGAACCAGTAAGTTTAATTCAAAAATGGCAAACTACAAAACACCAAAATACTTTTAAAAGAGATTTCTTTTCTTAACACTTTATCATTTGTACAGTTGAAAAAATTATCTAGTATAAGTTATCCAATCTGAGGATAAAAGTGAACAAACTGCTCTAAGATCTACAGAAATAAGGCACTTTGGTTCAATTAAATGATTTCCCCGCAGGCAATGTCTTTTCAATCTGAGCTAATGACATCATTTAAGGAGGATGGTCCATTTAACTAAAAGGATCTTTAACAAGGCAGACAGACAGAAGGCAATCTGAGAATGTTGCAAGGACTTTCCATATTTCAAAACTATAATGGTGAAATGCCTACATAAAATTCTTAGGGTTAGATATTAATCAATATGTTCCAGAAATAATTTCCTGGAAAAGCTTATGTCTGCCATTTTTCCCTTCTAAGAAACCAATCCATTCAAGCCTAGCAGTGACACAGACTGCTAGAAATTAGGGTCTTATTTCTGAAATGCTAAGCTTCTTTCCTACCTGCTGTTTCCAAAATAACTCTCCCCAGGACCAATGGGCTTACTTGTGTCTGACTCTGAACTTCCTGAATGTGAAGTAAGCTAAGGTACATTTCCAATTATCTTTAATTGAACAAGCTTGACCAGAAATTAAACTGTTAATTTTCTAGATTTGGGAGACTTTAGGATGGCTCTTGCCTTAACCTTATGACCCAAATCCCAAATTAAAAGCCTTAAGTAAGCTATTCTTCCATAAAAATCCCCACTGCTCATTGTCCAGGGAAAAGAAATCACTGTACCACCAGTTTGGTGGAAAGACTGAAGATGCAAAACAAATAATAAATTAAACACACAAAATCCTCTCGAATGGTTTTCTTCTCATACTTCCAGATTTAAAAATTATTTTCTATTTAAGGTATGCACACACAGACTAGCCACTGCTTTGTGTGGACTAGCAAGCAAGTTAGAACAGTGAAGGCAGGAAACAAAGCACCAGCCCTAACCAGAGGCAGATAACCTAAGAAGAGGATTCCTGTTTTGGTAGGCTATATAATCTTGGACAGATCACTTACCCATCAGCACTTTAGTTTCCTTTCCTCTGAAATAAACTCTGAGGTCAATTCTGTGTTTCAGTCTGAATAACTACAGAGGTTAGGTAGCTCATAAGGGACCAGAGGGAAGAGGGCATCTTCCAAGGAAGGGAAATAGAATGCAATGTTAGAAAGAGATGAGGAAACTAGAATAGGAGAATTAAATGGAGATGAGAATAAAGGAGGAAATAGGATCAAGGACAGCTAACTAAAGGGCTTTTGAAAAGGCATACAGAAGCCTTCTACTAAAGAAATTTCCTAAAATATACACGTATATGAAAGGAATTTAAAAATGGCATCATGAGGGAGACAATGTCCCAACTAGACATCTTATAGCAAAAAGCCAAACTTCCAGTGACAGGAATGGGCTACACCTTGCTGATTTGTTGGCCAAAAGGGTCCCATACACAACTCCGTCCCCAAACACCACAGGCCATTGCCAAGGCTATCTGTTGCTCTCCACAACCTGAAGATAAGGCACTGTACTGACTGGTTTTGTGTGTCAACCTGACACAAGCTAGTCATCAGAGAGGAAGGAGCCTCCATTGACAAAAATGCCTCTATGAGATTCAGCTGTAAGGCATTTTCTCAATTAGTGATCAGTAAGGAGAGGCCAGCCTAATGTGGGTGGTTCCATCCCTGGGCTGGTGATCCTGGGTTTGTTCTCTAAGAAAGTAGGCTAAGAAAGCTGTGTGAAACAAGCCAGCAAGCAGCACCCCCTCGTGGCCTCTGTATCAGCTCCACCTCCAGGATCTCAACACAAAGTGAATATTTAATAAAGAATATGACCATGTTTAAGTGAGCAGTATGTAAAAAAGCAATTTATAGGGGCTGGAGAGATGGTACATATTCTTCTTGCAGAGGAGCTGGGTTCAATTTCCAGCACCCACATATCAGCCCACAACTGTTCATAACTCTAGTTCTGTGGGATTTGATACTCAAACATATTAAATAAATAAAATGTTTAAAAGATAATCTGTAAAAAGGAAACAAAACTAATGAATTAAAATACAAGAAAATGTAGCATCTTTTTGTATTAAAATAAATGTAATTTAAAAACAATAAAATATAATACTTGAAAAATTAATAACCATTAGAGAAAAGTATTTACTATCATGAAAAGATACATCCTATGAAACATTAAATTAGAAATAATAGTGAATAAATTATCAGCTTAGATATGTACAAAAATCTCTAAAATAATTTTATCTCAGAATATTTCTTAAAAATCAAGTTATAAGGCAGCATATCAACTATGAGATCATATATACAGAAATACAGGATACTTTTAGCTGGAGTTATTTCTGCTATTCTGTTACTGCAGGCTTATTTTAACTTTGTTAAGCATCTCAGTTGTTGACACTTTTAAAACACATTCCTAATTTCTTACCATTCTTTTCTTTACAAGATAGAAGCTGACAGCTTAGCCCTGGAATATGGGTTGACTCATTGACTTGCTGCAAATGGCATTCTATGAAGTGGTGCTACATGAAACCTGAGACCATGTGGTAAAAAGAGTATAAGTTCCACGTGGCTCTTTCTTAGGTCACCCCTCAAGGGAGAAGCAGCAGCAACTGTATCTTAGGGACAGTCAAGTGCCCAGTAAAAAGGGCCCTTTGATGAGAAACTGTGGCGTCCTGACAACATTTACACCAATATGAGCCATGTGAGCAAGCTGGGCACTGAGATAATACAGGGAAATTTTCCAGGGCAGTAGAAGCATTCTACATTTGTCAGTGGTGTAGGTAACTTAACATTTGTTACATGTGACATTTATCTTTAAAAACTAAATGAACACTGAAAACTGGGCATAAATCTGTTTCATAGTTTTAAATTGTCACTACTGAGAGTTCTTAATCTGAATTTGAGCTACACTTTATACACTGAGAACAACGGAAGCTAGACCTCCCACCACTGAAGATGGGACTTAGAAATCCTGCAAGGTAGAAATCCAGTTTCTAATCTGTGGTACTGGTCTGGAACTGAGGTTTCCAGGGCAGAGTAATGGTTACTTCTAGGCAAGTAGGTAAGGGGAAAGTTGAAGAGGAAGAATGGGCTGTATAAATGGATGTTTTAAGTTACTTATTAACACTTCAAAACTTAGGCAGGGCTGGGAGTACTGTGCAGGGTGTGTGTGAAGCCATTTCATTATCTCTCTCTATGTTAATGACGTTTCTTTATTTTCTATTTTTTTACCATCTAGGGGAGAAAGGGCTTGTGCATCCTCAAAACAGTGATTCCCCCCAAGGCCAGCCAACGCCTAGACTTAGAAAGGACTCTCTTGAGCAGTGCCTTTCACATGAAGCCAATTAATTGCTCCAGAGCCCAGCTACCTCCTGGATCCAGGTCTTAACACTCTGGCCACTAGCCACCTGCACTAATTACTCCAGGACCAGGTGTCACACAACCACTGATTGTCCCCACATCCAGGACTCCGTTAACATTTATCAAAATAGCCAGCTCCAAGTCTGCTCACTCTGCTTTGCCTATGATACATAGAAAAGAAGATGATGCCACTTCTATGGAAGTCCTGCCAATGGGTCATCCTGGCTCCAACTTGCTCCCAATAGCTCATGCCAAAATGAGAGGCAGAGAAGAGGGAGAGAGGAAGGGAGTGAGGAGAGAGAGAGAGACAGAGAGAGAGAGGGAGGAAAGAAGGGACTGAGGGAAGGCGAGAGAAAGGAAGGGAGAAAGACAAGAAGGAAGGGGGAGAGAGAGAGAGATAAAGAAAGACAGTGTAGCTGCATAAGGGGAATATGAGAATCACTTGTACGACTGTTACAACTTTCCTATACACATACATTTTATCAAAGTAAAAGCTAAAAACTATAGAGAAGAAAATATTAACTCCACAGTAGATAAACTTAATAGGCACTACGTCAGAAAGGTGATCCAGGTTGACATCAAAAGTGATGTCATACTGATGTGTGTACTCAGATGTGTACCATGAAAGTATGACTTCACTTTTAAGTCATCACTTACCCTAAATTCATGATTGATCCTAACTTTAATCATAAGGAAAACAGACAAATCCCAACTGAGGAACACCGCACAACATAAGCTCTACTCCTCAAAACTGTCAGGGTCACAAAGAACAAAGAAAATTTGAGGACATGTTCCAGCTAAGAGAAGCCTGGGATACAATGAATAATGTGTGGATTCTGGGTGAAATCTTGTAATAGAAAAAGAACATTAGAGGAAAACCAAGGAAATCCGAATTAAGTATGGACTTCGGTTAATAATGCATCAAGCCAATTTAAGCTGCATTAGGATTAGTGAAAATGTCATCCATGTCAGGTCTTGCTGGCTTCAAGTTCTCAGACACAGTAACCTGTTGCTTCTGAATGCCTCTCCCTCTCTCATTACTTGAAAATTATAGCATAAAAATTTAAATGTCAATTATAAAAGTATCATTTTATATACTAGCTATATAATACGCTGCATCCAATGGGAGGTGTATATCAGAAAAAGAATTAGCTACTAAACAGGCAAAAGAACATCCTTCTAAAAGCGATCTCACTAGTAAGGCCACCCCAGTGAACAGGATCTGAAGGCTCACTACCACCCCAAGATTATACGTCACTGTTTTCAGAGCTAAATTAAAAAGCAGTCCACAATTAAGTGCTTATTGTCTTATTCACTCTTGCTTTATTTTGTATTCACTAACTGAACATTATAAAGTTGCCAGCACCTGCTCTACAAGCATCTTGTACTTTTAGAAAGTAACTAAAATGTTTCCAGATAAAATTATAAATAGAAATCATTTCTGAGAAAAGGAATGAGCACTCTGACTCCGCACACTACTAGTTTTGGAATAGTAGGTTGTACAGGTTACCTCACTTCCCTTCGTTATGGAAAGCAAGAGCTATGTGACTGCAGTATTACAATGAGCTTTAGCCTTACTCTTATCTATTTGAACTAATACACTTTCATATCTATCCTTATAAAAAGATTCCACCAGGAAAACATTTTTAGTTATGTTTCTATTGCCATAATAAAGCATTGTAACAAAAGCAGTTTATAAAAGAAAGTGTTTTACTGGGGTTCACAGTTCCAGAGGGTTAGAGTCCATGAGCATTATGGGGTACATGGCAGCAGGCAGGCACAGTGCTGGATCAGTAGCTAAGAGACTATACATTGAGAGAACAAATATAAGCCAGAGAAAGAAGGAGAGAAGAGAGTGCTAAGCGAGAATGGCCTATGCTTTAGAAATCTCAAAGCCCACCTCCAGTGACACATCTCCTCCAACAAGGCCACATTCCCTGATCCTTTCCAAACAGTTCCACCAACTGGAAACCAAGCATTCACATATGTGAGCCTATGGGGGCCATGCCCATTCAAACTACCACAAAACAAGCATAAGATTCCTTTCATCTCAGAAGACTGTCATGTTACAAAAAACATTCATTTTTAAGCAAATGAATAAGAAGATACTTAAATGATTTAAATTCCATATTAATGCTAACATCAATAAATCATTTAAATACTACTAATATTAATAAATCTTTTAAAGAAAATATAGACATATTTTGAGAGACTGTATTTCACAAACTGGAATCAGGAGGATTCTTAATGCTTGAGACCTGTATCATGGAGGCAGATTACATTGTTCCAGGAGCAAACACTAGTGTGAGGTTGGTCTAAACCCTGGCTTCTCACTTCCTTGCTGTGTGATCAGTCTAAATCTCAGTTTATCAGCAAATGGTAAAATGCTTCCCATATCACATCTATTAGAAATATGAGAAATGTCTGGCACAATGCCTTGTCAATTATAGCCCCAAAGTGGTAGTTGCAGGTAGGGATGGTGATAAAGTAATCACAGACATGACTAGAAAAGCTACTTAACCTATTCTATAACTAAGTGTTCACCAATGAGATAGATGACAAAGTAGCAAAACAATTTACTTTCCAAGTTTCTGCTCAGAAATAAAAAATCAAGAATTCAACTTGTTCAAATTACTTAGATTACTAAATTAGGAAAAATCCATTATTATAAATTATTTTCAGATTCACAAATAAAATTTGCATAGATTAGCCCATTTGGACTTCAATCTACAATGTGGGTATATTGTCTTAGTCAGGGTTTTTATTTCTGCACAAACATCATGACCAAGAAGTAAGTTGGGGAGGAAAGGGTTTATTTGGCTTACTTCCACATTGCTGTTTATCACAAAGGAAGTCAGGACTGGAACTCAAGCAGGTCAGAAAGCAGGAGCTGATGCAAAGGCCATGGAGGGATGTTCCTTGCTGGCTTGCTTCCTCTGGCTTGCTCAGCCTACTCTCTTATAGAACCCAAGACTTCCAGCCCAGGAATGGCACCACCCACAAGGGACCCTACCCCCTTGATCACTAATTGAGAAAATGCCCCACAGCTGGGTCTCATGGAGACACATCCCCAACTGAAGCTCCCTTCTCTGTGATAACTCCAGCCTGTGTCAAGTTGACACACAAACCAGCCAGTACAATTGACCCCTTGTCAACTTGACACACAAACACATCACTATTAAGCCTCAACCCTTACTTTTTTATTCATCCCCAAAGATTTAAAGTCCCATAGTCTTTACATATTAAAAGTTCAATCTATTTAAAATGTCCAATATCTTTTAAAATTCAAAGCCTCTTAACTGTGGGCTCCACTAAAATACTTTCTTCCTTCAAGAGGGAAAAATATCAAGGCATAGTCACAATCAAAAGCAAAACCAATGTCTGGGATCCAACTCACGATCTTCTGGGCTCCTCTAAGGGCTTTGGTCACTTCTTTAGCTCTGCCCTTTGTAGCACACATCTTGTCTTCTAGGCTTCAGCTGCCTATACTCCACTGCTGCTGCTGTCCTTGGTGGTCATTGCATAGTACTGGCATTCCTAAAACAATGCTGTAACTAGGCTTTACCAATAGCCTCTCATAGGCTCTCTTCATGGTGCCAAGCCTCAACTCCTTTGCATGACCCGTTCAGTCCTGGGCCATCAATTGCAACTGAGGTTGCACCTTCACCAAAGGCCTTCCATGGCCCCTCACTATTCCAAGCCTCAGCTGCTCTTCATGACCCCTTCATGCCTTCAAAACCAGTACCACCTGGGTGACTCTTACACATTACCAAGTCCTGCTGCAGCACAAGGTACAACCTTGGCTATCTCTGGAACACAACCTCTTTGTGCTGTCAGAAAACACTTCCCAGAAGATGTCACCTCAGTGATGCTGGTCTCTTCTTAATTATCGCTAATTTTTTAGCTCCAGCTAACCAGCATCAATAGTCCCAGTAATGTAAAGTTTTCACTTTAGTAGTTCTGGTATCTTGTTAATCACAGCTAATACTTCAGCCCCATCTAACCAGAACCACAGAATCTTCACAATCAAAACAACATGGCCCTGATAAGAGTCTTTAATCTTCCCTCTGAAATTTCACAAGCCAGGCCTCCATCTCTGCACTGTTCTCAACATGATCTTCCAAGCTCTCACAGAACATCCCACAGAGTTCTTAACAACCAGTGGTTCTTCTAGCTCAAAGTTCCAAAGTCCTTCCACAGTCCTCCCCAAAACATGGTCAGGTTGTCACAGGAATACCCCACTCCTGGTACCAATTTGTCTTAGTCAGGGTTTCTATTCCTGCACAAACATCATGACCAAGAAGTAAGTTGGGGAGGAAAGGGTTTATTTCGCTTACTTCCACATTGCATTTATCACAAAGGAAGTCAGGACTAGAACTCAAGCAGGTCAGAAAGCAGGAGCTGATGCAGAGGTCATGGAGGGATGTTCCTTACTGGCTTGCTGCCCCTCGTTTGCTCAGCCTGCTCTCTTATAGAACCCAAGACTTCCAGCCCAGGGATGGCACCACCCACAAGGGGCCCTACTCCCTTGATCACTAATTGAGAAAATGCCCCACAGCTGGGTCTCATGGAGACACATCCCCAACTGAAACTGCCTTCTCTGTGATAACTCCAGCCTGTGTCAAGTTGACACACAAAACCAGCCAATACATATATTATCATTATATTATTCAAGTGAGAACATAGACTTAAAGGTAGCAACTAGTTGAGTAAATAAGATACAGAAGAGATGTACCCTAAGATAGTATAGGGCCCAAATGAACAAAGACAGAGCAAATATCTCAGTGATGAAGTTTAATGCCTCCCAGAAGACATGCCCGCCACTTCTAGTTGACATATTAGTGTAACTCCTGGCTGGTGTAATTAGGCAACAGAAATGAAAAAATACAAGTTGAGAAAAAGTGTTAAACTGTATGTTTCTAAATGGCAGAGTCTCATATATAGAAAACCCTAAGGACTATACTCCCCCCCAAAAATAACCTATTAAAACAAACATTAATTCAGTAAAGTCGCAAGATACAAAACTCAACATAGAAACATCAATAGCATATAGATACAATACATATATAGATACAATATATATATATGGATACAATATATATAGATCCCTCCACCTTCCAACAGTAATCAGACAAGCAATGCCATTCACAATATGTGAACACACACACACACACACACACACACACACACACACACACGGGGGCGGGGGGAGAGAGAGAGATGATGAATGAGCTGGGCATAGTGATTTTTTTAAAAACGTAATCATAGCACTCAGGAGCTGAGCCAGAATTAAAATTCAAGGCCAGCCTGGATTATATAACAAGACCTTATCTCAAAAACAGAAAAGGGAAAAGGGGGGGAAGGGGGAGACAGGAGGCAGTGGAACAGAATGAAACACAGCAGCATGGTGCTAGCATGAAAACAGACTAACAGAATAAAGATGCCAAAAATAAACCCACACACTTAACTATAAATTAATTTTTTACAAAGTTGCTAAGAACATCCAGTGGGACAAGGATAAATTATAGTATGGAAATAGAATACTAATATGCAAAAATATTAACTAAAAATAGGTTAAAGACTCAATACACAAGAACTAAAACTATAAAAGTACTAGAAGAAAATACAGGGGGAACTCTTCACAGCATCATGTAGGCAGACCATTTGCGTAGGACCCCAAAACCATAGACAACAAAAGCAAAAATGAACAAATAAGGTCTCATCAAACTGAAAGGTTTTCAACAGCAAAGAAAAAGGAGAGTAAAGAGATGGCCTCAGAAATGGAAGAGTATGCCTGCAAATTACACAGCAAATAGGGAGTTGATAAAATGTTTAAGGAACATAGCTTAATAAAAAAAATTCTATTAAAAATTTGGCAATGGACCTAAATTGATATATCACAATAGAAGACACATATCTAGCCAATAAGTACATGAAAAAAATTATCAATCATCAGAGGAATCCAAGTTAAATCACTCACACACACACACACACACACACACACACACACACACACAAAGGGGGGGGAGAGAGAGAAAGAATGAAAAGAAAAAAGAAGATGAAAGAGAATCAGTGTTGGTAAAGATATGGAGCAGAGATTTTTTGCACAGTGCAGATAGAAGGTACGTGAATCCAACCCTTCTGTTAAACAACATGGAGTTTTCCTTGAAAAATTACAAACTACTCTAAGACCAAGAATCTCTGGTGGCCTATATATATGGTCTAATGGGTGTGTGTGGCATGGATATGATGTCCAAGTGCCCTGCAGCCATCTGCACTCCTGCTCACTGCAGCAGGCTGCAGAACAGCCATGATATGGGAGTGGGATCACCCTCAGGGGTCATTAGCCAGGGAGTAAAGAAAATGAAGTGTTATATATACAAGGGCTAGTAACTGGCTTTTAAAGGGAAAAAATCCTTATCACAACCTAGAGACCATTATGTTAAATACTTAGACCCTGAAAGGCACCATCTCAATGACATAGAATACTAGAAGTTACACTCACAAAAACAAGAGTGAAATGGTGGCTTACCAGAAGCTGGAAGACAGGAGAACTGGGAGAAGCTGGTCAAAGAACACTGTTTCAGTCAGTCAGGAGGAGTAAGTTCAAGAGAGCTATTGTACATCTTAGCAGCTGGGTTCTACAATATATACTTGAAATTTCTAAGAGACTATATTTTAAACATTCTTACTATACAGAACAAATGAGGTATACATGCATTATTCCACAATGTACACATAGGTTAAAGCATCACAAACCCCACCCCCCACACACACACACGCGCACACACACACACACACACACACACACACATAAAATTTTTCCAGTTAAGAGTCTTTAACTAAAATAAATAAAAATTGGAAGCCAAAGAGTTGAGCTAGTATCTCCTGGGGACCACAGACTGTAAAGCCTGGGTGAGCTCTGTAGGAGAGATACCAGACTGCAGAGAAAAAGCTCCCTCTGCTCATCACCACTGCTGTGTGGCCTTGGGAAAATCACCTAACATTGCTGAGCCACGACTTCTTCAATAAGAAGACAGCAATTCTGATTTGCAAACTGGATCTTAAAGCCCTGAACACTGAAATGTCTGGCATTTCCAAAACAGATGGCAAAATCTGGCCGCACCCCAACCCCATAGTCTTGCTCCTTGCCTGACCCTGTCTCTTCCTTATCTAGAAAAAAAAAAAAAAAAAAAAAAAAAAAAAGCACTAGAAACCTTTGCACCTGCCCATCTGCATGGCAAAATGTATACATACATAAGAGACTAAAGTCCAAAAGCGCCAATGTATTTATGTTTGCCATAAAGACGGAGGGAAGAGCCTCAATAATAAAACAGACCCCTCACCCAAGGTGACAGTTGCTCTAAAGTCCACTAAGAAAACTACCATAGGCTATACCCCTACAGCAAGGAGGGGATGGCAGTTAGCAACAACAGCCACATGATGCTACAGACACATACACATAATTTAATGCAGTAGATTAGGATCTTAAAGATTCATTTTTGAACTATCTGCAAGAGTTTAGTAATTTAAAGATCATTTTCCTTATTGCACCAAACTCTCATAATTTACCTTATAAATAAAACGTTAGCAAAAACTATAATTCTAATTTATATAGCACACCCTAACTTTAGCAATTTAGTTGCAGGCATGTTAATGTTTAAACAATTTAAACCCACTCTTAAATGTGTTTTCCCTTTTCTCCTAGTGCTGCAATTTGTTTTTAAAGGACTACTTCAAACATGCTAGCTGAAATGGCAGAGGGACAGCTGCTTGATACACTGGGCATATTACTGCCTTGCAGTAGTGAATCATTCAATCTCATTCCTCTTCCCTTCTTTGGACTCTAGCTTGTCACAAAAGCAGCTATTTATTAGTGAGTAAATACAGTGATGGTCATATTATGCATATTGATATGCCCTAAGGTCCCTTTATTGGTAAATGAGAGTATTTGCCCATATACACTTTATGTCTCTGTTAATGTCTGCACTTGCTTTAACTTCCCCTAAGTCCCAAAACACATTTCAAGATTTGCTAACTGGAAAATTCACACCAATGCACTTTTTTGTTGATCATTTTAAATTATGAAAACTCTTCAAATCTGTCATAAATTTAAGAAGCAAAAAAATATATTTGAAAGCACTCTGTATTCTAAATATAACACAATACTTAAAGCAACTTTATATTCATTTTATATATACAATTTCATCTTACCATAAACTATACAAATTATTTACACAAAATAATGACTTTAAATTTATACATTGGCTCAACTAGTTTTTGCACTATTCCCCTAAGGTTTTATAGGTCAACGTTTTTCTTTTTTAAAAAACTATCAAAAATGCAGGATACAATTAACACCATCTCTGGTCATATCAGTTGCTTAAAAATCTTAAAACTCAAGGTCAATCAATAAAATCTGAATGACGAAAAAGCCATAAAACCAAGTTTTAAAACATGCTTTTCTTCTCATCATGGTTTCCCAGGAACAGAAAACTCAGACTGTGTTTCCCATGTTGCTCTTTTCTTATTTGTTTAATTGCTGACTTATAAATGACTTTATCTATTACTGGAGACCACATAGTTTACTCTATAGATTCACTCCTGTGATAACTATGTTTTAAAGCTTGCACCCATCCATTTAGAATTCAAAATCTTACTTATTTTCATATAAAACTTAATTCTCAGATCAAAAAGGACAACTTACATCAACTCTTCTCTCAATAGTATTAGTTAACTTTTAACTAGTATTAATCCTAGTTTGAAAGTACACATCCAGAATACATATATGCACATGCACATGCGCATACACACACCCACACCCACACACACACACACACACACACACACACACACACACACGGGTCAAAATTTATTTTCTGTCATTGCACATAGTAGGCAAAGAAGTAATACTACTCAATCATATTCATGCATTGCAAACCTTGCTGATATGCATATTAAAATTCTAGTACACTGGGATTTCAATGCTTATTTAAACTAAGCACACAATTGGTTTATATTTTCTTTTAAAATTGGAATATGAAGCTACAATTTCTAATGACAATAAAAACTACAAAAAAAATGATTATAAGCTTACTTGTATTAGAATCTCTTTTGTCCGTCAATCAACAATAAAGTATTATTCTACTGTCACAAAGGGGAAATCTTCAGAGGCAGTAGAGGACTATGGGTTGTGCAAATGTGCAGTTGCTAAGAAGCAAATATGCCTCTCTTCTAATCAAATAGCCCAGCTCAGCAATGCCGCTGGCTTGGGGCAAGAAGCAAATTCCACCAGCCACAAACTTAGAAACAGCCTTGAATTATTTGTTGCTGACCGCTGGCTGAACCCTTCCTGATGAGCACCATCACCATTAGCCACTACTCAGTGTACTCCATCAACCAATGGCAACAGCGGCGTGCTACAGCTCAGGCTACAAGAAATTGATCAAACAGGGTAATGAGACTATTTCTCCACGGAGGTTATTTTAAATGAATATAAATATTTTCTTTCTACATAATTTGCCACTGAAAGGTCACTGAACTCTCTGTGATTTCAAAGAAAAATGCTCTACTGTCCTCTTTACATATCTGAGTTTGAGATAAAGCCAACAAACAATTCAAGGCATTTTTTGGTATTAGAGGCAAAATCTAATGAGCTGACATTTGTGACAGCAGATGAAGTGTGATGTTTAAACTTCATGTTAAATTATTGCTAAAAACTGATCAAATGATGCTACTTTAATAAATAGAAAACTGATCATGGTTTACCAATTAAAAGCATTTATGAGTGCATTTTGTTTAAGAAAGCACAATTAATCTCTAATGTGGGTAATTCTGAGAACATGAATCATATGTACGCCTTCTTAGCTCAAGTTATTAAAATTTGATATAATTGTTGTGAATTATTCAGTGAAGAATTCATTTTTCTATAGCCCACCTCCTTCTGCTAGACAGTAGAATAAAATGCATGTTAACCATTCCAGTCAGCACATGAATCACTCCAATGACATCTGATTTAGCTCTTCTCCCAGAGTGACATTCACTGCTTCTTTTCTTCACATACTTAGAACCAAAAGAATTATTAACAACTGGGCCTTAACATCACATCACAAGCAAATCACATCAGTTTAGCCGCGCATTTTGCCCAACATTCTGAAAATCTTTGCAAAGTCAACTTTGTAGTTACTGCTTGCTAATATGGTGGTATGAAAATAATCCCCACTAAATCAGTTCATGAGTTTCAAAGATCCTTATGCCAGCAACTAAAAAGACTCAAGGTACACATTTTCAGTATCGGTATCCTTTCATTACTATGAAGCAACATAGATTACATAACATCTAATTAAAAACAAACTCAGGAGAAACAATTTCATATGAATGAGCAACTCCAAAAACTTCCTAAGGAATATGAAGATCTTGTTCCATGAAGAATTAATGCAAATGTGATCAAGTAAGTCCCTGTCAAAATGAGCTACATTATACAAAGAATCCTTAAGAGTTTAAAAAATTAGTTTTATAATACTTACTTTAGAAAAAAATATGTCTGGTTTACTAGATGTTATGGAAAATGGCTTAAGTTTGTATGAATACATGCCTAGATATATCTTTCAATTACTGAAACTCAGATGAACTTTTCATAATCATTTTTTGATTTGTTTATGGATGTTATAAGACATGAAAGTAAAACCCCTCATCTACAAAATGAGACACAAAATATAACCAGATGATCATTTTAAAAATGACAGATGAATAAAGAAAGAAAGACAGTAATGCAGATGTTAGAGAGCTATCTTCACACTAACAGAGATTTCTAAATATTCATGTTGGGGTCACAAGGGCAATCAAAATGGGATTTTAAACACACATTCAAGTAATTTTCAAAACAAATGCATGCGCTCTGAATGAAAGAGAAAAGCTCTACCATTAACTTGAAATTAATCTGTCTTGAAAGGAAGAGCTACTGAAGAATGCAACTGAATTCAAGAGAATCCCCAGCTGACATCCAGAATCTGTTTTGGTGTGTTCCATTCTTTTCACAAGAAAGCCTTACTGTGCTCTCACAAACATCAGGGAAGATTCTCTAAATAATAATCAATAATTAGTCACAAGGAAACAGGATCAAGTCACAATAAACCACCTATAAGTTGTCTAACAATATGACAAATTCATATTGTTTATAGCAACCACAAAGAACCAATATGACTTGTGGTGCCAAGAAGCCAGATGGTACTGCTGGAAAAAATTAAGTCTACAGATTGGCAGCTCGACCCTGTGAGTATTGCCCAAGGGAGGACAGAGTGGAAGAAGAGAGAGGCTCCGTGTAGTGGGGATAAATCAATTACTACCACCTCACCTCCTTCCTGTGAAACCCTAATGACAGATTCTAAATACCATGCCAGTGGGTTGTCCAGGGCTTAAATAGTCTAAGCATTACTTGTGAATGATCAGAAATATATAAACTAAAAGGTAGAACATAATTTCCATTTTCAGCACTAGCCTAGTACTAAAACCTTGACTCAGCCATAGAGAATCTGTACCCAGGAAACACTGAAGTGTTTTTTTGAAGAGCTGTTGGTGAGTGTATGTTATTTTTTTTTCCGTCTACCTTCCCTTTTGTTTTGCATTTGATGATGACATTTGTTAAATTCTGTATCTTTTCTAAGAGAATTCTGCCTAATGGCTCTGTACGATAGTCTTGGGATTAAACAACTGGTCTGTAGGCTTTATTTTGATTTGTAAAAATTACTTTGTTTTTGCTCACAATGCACTATCCACTGTATACTATCTATGACTTGCTAAAGAAGCAGCAATATCTCAAGACATGTTTCAAGTCAAATTTTACAGGAAGAATAACACACACTGTTAATGGTGGATAGTGCTGGGAACTGTTTGTCTGTTGTTGTCATGCTTGTGAAGTGTAGGACGGTTGGGCATTTGATGACACCTCCGGAAGCTTAAGCACTACCACCTTCTTGGGCCTCCATCACTTGTGAGCATGTGCACATGCATGTACACATACACACACATGCATAAGCATATATATGCACACTGACACTCAGCTGCTTGGCATTATTCCTTCTTTAATTACTCAGAAACTGAGACACTAAAAAGAGTTAAATGCAGAAAACTCACACGACTTTTTTAATTCCAAGAATATATAATTTACAATATAAATGTGCTGACGTATTTAATATATTAGCAATTACACTGACAGATGGCCTTTGAACTTCGTCTCAAGTACCAATCAGTGACAGATCAAAATAGATTTCATTAATAAATAAATTTGATAAGGCAAGGAATTTTTCTGGTTAATTAGTTTTTAAGAGCAAGAAGTGAATTTATAAAGCTACTGGGAAAGGGTAAGTGAATCAGAGGCACGTGCTAATCCACCCAGTGTTCCCAAAACCTAACAAGCTGTAGGACAGGAGCCATCACAACATGTTGTTCATGTGCTTTCTGAATCCCTAACACATGCACTGGCAAGCAGTGGTAGGAAATTGACTCTGAGAGGATCAGTCTTACCTAAATGATGCCTAACTCACTCTTCCTCACCCTAACAAAACTGTGCATACGCGCTTCAAATCCTCGTCAGAATCAGCCTCTTAGGTCTTCAAATAGTTGTTCGACCTTTGTTTTCTGTACTAACCAAATAACAAATTAATAATGTTTTCTACAGTCTCGGAGGAATACAGCTACGTCTCTGTATCTGTATTCATACAGGTTAGTAGTTTTGTATACCTGTGAAGAATAATAAAAACATACAGATACAAGAACAAATAGAGATTATTGAAGCTAATATAAACAGAATAAGCAGGACATAACAGACCTTATTAAAGCTCAATGAGAAACAAAGCACAAAGTATATATCACAGAACAGTTATAAACTAGAGGAGCTACTATTATATGAAGTCCAAATATAACTCATAAACAAAATAAGCTTATATTCCACAAGCCATTACCATACAAATGAAAACTACAGATAACAGCATTATAGTTCCAATTGATACAACTCAAGGTATCAACATTAACATTTTAGTTTTCTTTCATTATAAAATATAGTCACATACAGATTTCTTTCTTCTTAAAAATATCAGATATTTAAAAATCTTATTCTTAAAGAGTTATGGTCAAAAAAAATCTTCCATTTATGAAATAGAATCCACTACTAAGTTCTCTTAAGCTTAAAATATAACAGAATTTTAAAAATGTTTGTCTTAATGTTAGTAATTGTACACTGTAGCTTTCTGGCCAAGTCTACAAAGAGTCAACCAAACAAAAGACATTTTGAATGTCAAGATCAGCCTCATTTTAACATGTTTAGCATCTTTATAACAAAATAACCCAGCTAATGAGTCTATGGTTTAAGGCTCATTTTTATCAGATTCATATGCCACTGCTTTGTCATCTCCTATTGTCCAAGAGAGACAGAAAGCTAAATTGCATTTCATCAAAACAAGAGGCTATTGCTGGTGCACATCAACTGTAACACAGACCTGCCTGTTGAATACTAAGTCATAAAAATAATTACAGATTATCAAGTCCCCTTTCAGCTACTATAACATAACATAATTAAATGTAATATAGTCCAATACAACTTAAACTGTCCATGTTCAAACATAGATTAAAAATTC
>JADRCD010237924.1:0-50259 GCA_019843815.1 Montemys delectorum
TGTGTGTGTGTGTGTGTATGTGTGTGTGTATGTGTGTATTTGCAAGTGCAGTGCTCATGTGGAAGACACAAGATAATTTGTGGGAGTTGGATCTCTTCTTGCACCATGTAGGTTCTGGGAAACAAACTCAGGTCCTCAGGCTAGGCAGCAAACCTTTTAACCACTGAGCCATCTTGGCAGCCCAGCCAGACCTTTTCAAGTGTGTGCTTTCTCATTTGAGTACCAGAGGAAACCCCATCTGTTTCACCTCACCTGGGAAAATCCAACTCCCACTCTAAGATCAAATGCTATCTATATTTGCAGTTACTTTTTTTTTTCTCGTGGCCACCTGACCTGCTTTAAAGCCAGTTGGTAGCTCCTGTAACACTTGGCTACAATCTACTAAAATTATGTCTCTAGGGCTCCAGCAAAAGATGGGCTGTGCTGTAAAAGAGGGAGTCGTTCTAGGTGAGGAGCTGGGTATTGCCCTTCTGGGCACTGTAGATGCCAGACACTGAGCAGACGCCCAGTAAATATTTACAGAATGAGCAGAACAAAATGGAATCAAATAGTGAATGTGCAAATGTCAGACATATAGAGCATCTGACACTACAGAAATACACCCAGTTATAGCATTTTTCAGAGTCAAAAAAACATAATAATAATTTCATAGAATCAGCTATCATGAAATACACGGTGAAACTGTTGGAGAAGAAGTTTTCCTCTTCTTTGTGGGTCAGTGCCTAAAGGTTTCATCTTCTCTGTTCCTTTTTTGCCTGGTCTCACATTGAGACAATGTGGGATCAGTTTGCCAAACCAGGAAGTAGCCAGAGATACATTTCCTACCTTATCCTTGCTATTGCTTGTTTTGCTGATTGCTGTGCATTGATTGTCTTGAGACAGGGTCTCCGTTTGTAGCCTAGGATAGCCTAAAACTCATGCTGTAGCCCAGGCTGGCCTTAAACTCAGAAAGCTTCTCTTCTCAACCTATGGCATGCTGGGATTACAGGCATTTGCAGCCATAAACGGCTATACTTAACTTTCCATAGACAGTTTTTCTTGGAAGACAAGGTTGTTGTTTTCGCCTAGTATTTGGGAAACCAATTTGCATGTGCTTGTGTGGGTCTATTCACGGTCTCACATGTGAGGACTCATGTGTGAGGGCACACGTGTGTCAAGACCAGAGGTCATGGTTGGGTATCTTTTTCAAATGCCTTCTACTTTACTTAGTACTGCCTCTTGCTGAACTCAGAATTCAATTCAGCTCCTCTGGCTAGCCAGCTTTGACCAAGGTCCCCTGACTCTGCCTCCTGTGCACTGGAATTATAGGCAGGCTACCGTGGTCACCTGACATTTATACGGATGCTAGTGAATCACACCCCAGCCTGCACGCTTGTGGGTTAAGGACTTTGTTCCCCTCGGTCCTCATATTTGCCTTGAGGACAAAAGGAAGCAAGAAAGGGTGGATGGGTAATGATGAAAATGTGTTCTGTGAGCAGTACCACTTGACATACTTGACATAGATGCCTAAAATATTTTAAAAATAAAATATAACTCAATAGAGCCTTAGTGTACAATATTCCCACTTTGTTGATGAGGGACCCTAGCCAAGGTTAAAAGGCTATAATGTGTTGTTTTGTTCAATATTAAAATTCTTCCACTATCACCCACATAACTCATTCCTCTAGGACCCCTTCTTTCTGTTCTTTCTATTGCTATGACAAATTTTTCTAAAACAAGCTGAGTAGCTGCTCTAATCCTTTACAATTACCAGTATCTCTCCTGTATTCACAGAGGAAAACTTCACATGTTCTTCCTTGTTAGTTAGGGAGGTGTCCTACCAGGAACTTCAGTCCTGGTTCTACACTCATTAACGCAACTTGGTGTTTTTGAGACAAAGACTCATGTAGCTAAGATTGGCTTCAAACTCCCATTGTACTTAAGGATGACTCCCCTCCCCTCCCCCACGCAGACACACAGACACACACAGACACACAGACTTCCCCCCCTCACACACACACATACACACACACACACACACACACACACACACACACAGCCCTTGCCTCTTCTGAGCCATCACATAGAAGCTCCTTGCCATTCTGCACAGTTCCAGTTTCCTTTTTTTTTTTTGCCTAACACTGGGCAGGCTGCCATTTTACTCCCACTGAAAACCAAGCCACTGTCTCTTCCTCCCAAGAACTTCTCCTTTGCCTTTAAACAGCCTCTCTCAAGCCTTCAAACTCACTTTGATCACTGGCTTGAAAGTAAACTCAGGGCTAGAGGCATGGCTCAGCGTGAAAAGTGTTTGTTATAAACACGAAGACTTGAGTTTAGATACCAGTGTCTGTCCACCCAGGAGGGTGGGGCAAGGTACAGAACAAGGAAAGAATAGACAAAATCACCTACTTCCGACACAGGGACTCACTTGTCAGCACACATGCACACACCACCACCACCACCACCACCACCAAAAACAGGCTGATCATGGTAGCAGGCATATTTAACCCCAGCACTTGAGAGGCAGAGGCAGGATGATCTCTGTAAATTCTAAACCTGCCAGGGCTGCAAAATGAGATCTTGTCTTGCTAATAAACAAACAAACAAACAAAGCCATTCTAATATGGCACTTCCCTAACACTGTCTCCCCTAAAGTTCCAAAATAACCCTTCTGTGCCACTGAATAATAATGGCTAATATTTGGTTGCTGTCTAAATTGCATACAAGCAGTCTGCTTAATGAACAGGCCATCCATGGTCACTGAGTGAGTGGTCATGAAAGAGGTCTCCTCGCTGCGCTCCATTTGATGGGCTCCGCGAAGGTCACCTGACCCTTCAAAAGCACTTCCCATCATGGGATATTCCTGTCCTTTCTTATATTCCAGACACCCGCCTCCTTTGCTTTTCCCTCTGTTTTCTCTTGCTGTTTCAGCCTGCTCACCTCTCCACAGACACTCTAGTTACCACTATTCCTTGGGAGTCTGCCTGTCTGTCTTCCTCTTTTTAAGCCACAAACTCTGGAAGAGATTTGAGCCACTCACTGTTGACATCCTAATTCCCGAGTGGTAACAATTCTTTTCTATCAGATTTTGGGCTTCCAGAGCAAGCTCCTCACTGGAAATCTCCCTTTAAATATTTTGTTTACATTAAATATCAGAGCTCAAAATGGACTCATTACTTTTCACCCACAGAGCTGCCTCTCTCCTGCTTGTTTTGGTTAATGCGCAGTCAAGTTAAAGACCTCAGGCCCATCCTTGGTTTCTCCCGGTCTCTCACATCTTACTCTCAGACAATTCCAGCACATAAAAGACTCATAGCTATGCCCTTTCCAACCAGTTATACTATAATTGACAGGATTCTACATCTCAAGAGATCCCTGCTTTCCTTAGGATACATTGTTGCAAGCCAGACAAGCCAGAGTCATCCATTTTTTTTCTGGCAGACTTCTATTCCTTTAGCTGTTTCTCCTCCTTTTGTATGTGCCAGTCACATGAGAGTGTTTCTCAGGTTTGTAAGCATGCCACACTTCCTCACTGTGTGCTAGTAAACTTACACCCTGTCTTCAGGAACACTGCACCCCCACCCCACATGTGTCTTTACCCCCCTTCCATATCCCACTCAAATCTTTTTTGCTTTGGCTCAGTTTCTGTATTTCCCTCCTGGTATGAGCTCTCATGGCACCCTTCTCTTGCTGTTTGGGTTTAATTAGTAATTTAGTGGTTTTTGTCTTTTTGAGAATCTAGATTAGGCTGGGGTTTACATCTTGTTTGTTTCATAATGCCAGAGGTTGAACTAAGAGCATCAGTGCTCTCCCATTGAGCCACACTCTCTACCCTACTCACTATACCAAAGGTAGAACAAAGGTAGGGCATGTAGTAGGTGCTCAATTAAAATAACAGTTTCAAACCATCCTTCCTGTATCCTCCTGAACCAGCTTCAGTCCTTAGCCCTTTGTGTTTTCTTTTTCTTTCTTTCTCCCTTTCTTTCCTTCTTTTCTTTCTTCCTTCCTTTCTTTCTTAAATCATTTTTAACGTGTGTGTGTGTGTGTGTGTGTGTGTGTGTGTGTGTGTGTGTAGGTCAGAGGACAAGGAAGCTGGTTCTCTCCTACCACTGTGTGCATCCTAGGGATTGAACTCTCAGGGTTTGTCTTCAGATCTTTTTTTAAAAAGATTTATTTATTTATTTTATGCATATGAGTATATGGTGTAGCTGTACAGATAGTTGTGAGCCTTCATCTGGTTGTTGGGAATTGACTTTTAGGACCTCTGCTCGCTCTGATCAACCCCACTTGTTCTAGTCTGCCCCGCTCGCTCCAGTAGACCCCACTCGCTCAGTCCCTGCTTGATCCATGTGGTTGCTGGGATTTGAACTCAGGACCTTTGGAAGAGCAGTTGGTGCTCTTACCCACTGAGCCATCTCACCAGGCCATTTTCAGGCATCTTTACCCATTGAGTCACCTTGATGTCCGTAGCCCTGTGCTCCCCTTTGGCCTTGGTTCATATGTATATTCCATCTTCCTTCTCCATAAGGGCATCAGCCTCTTGGTGGGAAAGTCTAGATGCTCATTCTGTATGCCTTATGTTCCTGAATGACACTAGCAATGTTTATTGGTTTAAAACAGAGGAGCCCAACATGCGTAAAGGACAAGCCCTTGGATCTCAAAATACAAGACTGCAGAATGAGACAATATGCCAAGAAACAGGAAAAAAAATTCCAGAGATGAGTAACTCATTTCTGATGGGAGAGGAGGGCAGGGCACTTAGCAGAAGCAGGAACTGTGTAGCAGCAGTAGTAGATACTTTTTAATTTTGAAAATGGCCTGGAAATGAAGCTGGATTGCACTGCCTTTGCTCCACATGTGCCTCTGTGTACCTTCATCTTTCTCTACCGAGTCTGCTCTGTGGTCTTACCTTCTCTCCCCTTTAAGACACGCTGTCCATAACGTCGTGATTATTCTAGAACTAAGATTCAACTGCATTATCTGGGACCACTCCCTCAGGAACATCCTACTACTTAAGGATAAAGTCCTTTCCACAAATCATCTGGGCTAAAGTTCCGTGATGGGGTCCAAACCCATCCTTCTAGGCTTAACCACATCATTTCCCTTCCATACCCCATACAACTCTCTCCAACTCTAACCTGCCAATCCCTGGTTTTTGTTTTTGTTTTTTTGGTTTTTTTTTTTCCATGATTTTGCACCTGCTGGGCCCTTGGCCAGGAATGTGGCTTCCCCATTTCCAAACAGGAACATCTTCTGTATACTTTCCTATGTCTAAAGCAAATACACGCGCGCGCGCGCGCACACACACACACACACACACACACACACACACACACACACACAAATACATATATTCAAGATTGCAGGCTTAACTGTTGCTACCAGGGCTCTCAGATCTAGATAGACACTGGCCAGTCTTGTTTTCCTTTGTTGAAATCAAGAAAGGCCAGGAACTTTGGTTGCCTCCTTTGACTTCTGACACCTACAGTCAGGTGCCACATAAGGAAGGGGTGAAGCTCAGGCTGGAGTGATCGAGTGGAGCAAACCTTTCCTTTCTTTCATTTTGTTTCTGGCCTTAGTTATAAAAGACTCCTCCAGTAACCCGTCTCTGGAAGTTGTTCTTGTCAAAGAGTCAAATTATAGGTCTGGGTATGTAGCCCAGGTGGTAGAGCACTTGCTTAGCACGCATGAATGCTCCCTCACAGGCGTGTTAGCAACAACAACAAACTGAGTACGGAGACTGGGGCTGAAATCCCAGTACTCTATCGATGTAAGGAGAAGGAGAGGACAATCAAAGTCACCTTAGCTACAAAGGGAATTCTAGCTTACACGGACACACCAGAGTCACTGTCCAGGAAGGAAGGATGAAGGGAGGGAGGGAAGGAAGGAGGAAGGAGAGAGGAAAAGGTGAAATTGCACTACTTTTCTATCACATGATGTTGAGTTTTCCTCTGTCAATTTTGTTGCCAGTTTATCACATGCATAGTAATTGCGAGTGACGGCAGCTGAGTATGCTAAGAATAAGATGTTAAGTATGTGCCGAGGGCAAGTAACCAAAGTAGGAATGCGTGCCGTTGGGCCATACCCAGGTGACTGTTCAAATGACAGCTCGCTCCTAATGCGTGCCACGGTCCTTCCCTGCTCAACCCTCTAAGTGCAAATAATTGCAGGCTGTCCAAACATTTGCAGTGGCTATAACCTTCATGTGTACAGTGATCAAGAAGATGCAGAGCGAGAGCACTGGCCTCCAAAGGAGAAAACATCAGTCCTGAATGGCTCAAGAAAAGGCAAAATGAGTTTATAGAAAGCTTGCTAAGGAAACAGGAAATACAAAAAAAAAAACCAAAACTGTGATAGGAAAGGCCATACAGAGAAATGCTGAGCCAGAAGAGACAGCTCTGAAAACTTAGAGGGAAACTTTTGAAACAAATGTATGACCACCACTAATGACTAATGACAGCGTTTTTGTTTTTGTTTTTGTTTGTTATCAAGCCAATGTTAAAAAAAAAAAAAAGTTAGAGCTGAACTGATTACGATTCTGTAAGACAAGCTTGCCTGATTGGGCAAGGGCATGACTATTCGCTCTAATGGAATTGCTTTAATGGGGCCTCCTTGATGAAAACGACATCTTAAAATATTCACTCAGTGTTGAGGTGTTCTTTCAAGATGTGAACCAAGGCCTCAGTTGCAGTGAGGTTAACGTGCAAAGCATGCCCCTTTCTTTAACGTGTTCCGATGAGCTGAAAGAACAAGCTGACAACTGTCTCCACTGGTCTTTCTGGACAGCAAGGTCCCACCTCAGACCCTGTCTACAACTATCAAATCCACGAATACCATCCAGGCTAACAGGTGGAGTCTTAGCGTCATGAGATGCCCTGGAACCTTGTCTTTGGTCACTCCATCCCATTGGCTCAGAGTGCTATCCCTGACTCAGCCATGCCAGGCTTTTCTAGATCCTTCCCTCTACACATTGTTGACACAGCCCAAGCTGATCACCAGCCTTCCTTCTGTGCTCATGAAAACCAAGCACTTGAAAGAGCAACTCTCAAGACACCGGTGAGCCATCCAATGACTCCATTCAGCTGTCCTTTCTCCCAGACCCACCTCCACTGTCCTCTCTTTTAAGCCTCTTTACTGACTTCTAGCAGATAGCTGACACCACTTCTCCTGGGTCCAAACAGGGCTTCTAACTTTCCTTAGCATACAGTTTTCTTATTACTATAAAATTAGTTAACATACTGTAGGTGCCTGTAAGGCAAGGACTCCAGAGCTACTCAATATTTTTATAGACTGGATGCAGGAGGATTGTGGGAAGTAAAATTTATCTGGGGATATCCATTTAAGAGACAAAAGCCGGGGCTGGTGAGATGCCTCAGCGGGTAAGAGCACTGTCGGCTCTTCCAAAGGTCCTGAGTTCAAATCCCAGAAACCACATTGTGACTCACAACCACTTGTAATGAGATCTGATGCCCTCATCTGGCACATCTGAAGACAGCTACAGCGTACTTATGTATAATAATAAATAAATCTTCGGGCCAGAGTGAGTAGAGTTGACCTGAGGGAGCAGAGGTCCTAAAAATTCAATTCCCAACAACCACATGAAGGCTCACAACCATCTGTACAGCTACAGTGTACTCATATACATAAAATAAATAAACAATCTTTTTTAAAAAAGAGAGAGAGAGAGACAAAAGCCAGAAATGTTAAATGGCAGGACTGGCTGACATGAAACTTGGATTTGGACCAAGCTTCAGTGAGAATCACCCAACCACATAAACAGGCAAGCTGGATAGCTGGGATTTGCTTCTAGCCGCTTGTCATTGACATAGTTGTTGATGTTAAGATTCCCCTTGCAAAGTCAATAACCCCATCCAGTCCTTGCCAGCTATCTTCCCTTGAAGCATGTATTAAATTGGCTGCCAGGGAACTGCAGAAATAATGGAGTTTGAAGACGGCCCTATGCATTTGTGATGCTTTGCATTAAAGTTTAACTTGGATTTGAGGTGGGGTGGGTGGGAAGCTATGGTTACTCTTCTACAACAAATAAGAAGCACATATCCTGTTGTATTTGAAGCCACATATTTGCTTGCCCACATTTACATTCACTCTGAATCCAGACCCCTCTTGCCTTTCTTGTGTAGCACAGGGTTCTATGTCATTAAACACAGCCAGGCCTGAGGAGATGATGGCTCAGTGGGAAAAGTACCTGCTATGCAAGTGTGGGGGGCCTGAGCTCAGACCCCAAGATCCTATGTAAAAGGCCATGCAGTGTGGTATGCGCCCATAACCCTAGGGTTGAAGGGTTGTAGACAGGCCTAAGGAACACTGGAAAGACAATCCAGCTAGTCACTGAGCTCTGGGTTCAGTAAAAGACCCTGTCTTGACAAATAATGTGGAAATCCAAGCATAGTGGCCCACACCTTCAGCCCCAGCACCAAGCGTGCAAATCTCTGTGAGTTCAAAGCCAGTCTACATAGAGAGTTCTAGGCCTGCCATGGCTACCCTATCTCAAAGGAGAAGGAAGAGGAAGAAGGGAAGGAGAAGGAAGGTGGAGAGCAATTGAGACTGGACATTGACCTCTGGCCTCCAAGCACATGCACCAACGTACAAACAAGTACATGCAAGGGGTAGACTCACACACCAGAGAGCTGGGGGCGGGGGGACGGACAGACAGACAACAGGCCCTCAGAATTGTGTTTGACGCTTTTCTACAGTGCTTTATTACAATACACCAAGAAAGACCAAAACATTGCAATGAAAGGAGGGAGGAAAAGAGGGATCCTGACACTGTGTGAACAAGAGGACCTAGACTACACAATTATAATTTAAAAGGTAACTCAATATTTTGGGTCTTATAGCTGGTAACTACTGAAGAATGCCTGTAACCCAGCCAGCGAGTTAGAATAAACAGGGAATTTCAGCAGAAGGCTTTAAATTAAGTGCCAGTACACTCAATTGTCCCTTGTTTAAGACGAGTGCAAAGGACTGGTTAGTTTGGTAATAAGATGATTATGGTAATAAATGAGTAAGCCTGGGGGTGAGGAGATGCGATACAGTGTGACGTCACCTCCATTATAAGCTCAGGTGCTACAGCAGGGCTTTAGAAGTTGTGTTTGACAAGTTGCAGGACATACCATGAGACCCTCCAGCCTTCCTTCAGGTGACAGGAGGCATAGCTGAAAGCAAAGTCCTGAGTCTTGAGTAGGAAACAGAACACCTGGAATGTCCAGAGTGAGTAATGTGTGTGTTGTGTCTATGCAAGTGTGTTATAATGGCAGGAGGCAGCCAGTAGTGGACATCCAGTCCTCCGATTCTGCAGTTACAGGCTGTTATGACCTGCTCCATGTGGGTGCTGGGAACTGAATTCAGTTCCTCTGCAAGCACAATAATACTGAGTCATCTTTCCAGTCCAGATGCCTACCTTCTTTTTTCTTTTTAAACGATTTATTTATTTATTATATATAAGTACACCGTAGCTGTCTTCATACACTTTTTTCTTCTCTCTCCAGCCCTGCTTGCTCTGGCCCAAAGATTTATTTATTATTATATGTAAGTATACTGTAGCTGTCTTCAGACACACCAGAAGAGGGTGTCTGATCTCATTACGGATGATTGTGAGCCACCATGTGGTTGCTGGGATTTGAACTCAGGACCTTTGCAAAAGCAGTCAGTGCTCTTACCCACTGAGCCATCTCTCCAGCCCCAATGCCCACCTTCTTAATGTCTAAATGTTTAAATGTCTTAGTCAAGCCAACTAACTGGAGAGTTAAATACCTATTTTCTTGCCTTGACCACCATATAGTCCCAGCGGCATGGTCAACACATCAACTTTTTGGCATTCTACTCGAGAACACACCAACTTAAGAAGAACAGTTCCTGCCGAACCTGTGGTCTGCTCTGGATGCTTTCTGCATCCAAGTGTTTGGAAAGCCAGGAAGCAGGTCAAGGTTCTGCCCACACTTCCACGAAAACTGCTCTTTCATCATCATAGTGGAGAGGAGCATCTATAGTCAAGATACTGGAGATGGGAAAGACCCATGAAGTTGGTACCTAATATCCAAAGCACGTTTATGTTTGGGGCCATGGAGGGGGTGAGAAGTACACAGGAAGACAGGCTCCAGGGAAATATGTCTCCTGGGCCTCAGGGCTCTTCACTCTGAACTAAAGGGCCACAAAAGGATCACCACGTAGTCCCATGAATCCATTGGGTTCATGGATGCTCTGGTCTGAGGGAAATGTATAAAACCGTAAGTGAAAACAACAGAATAAAATGTTGGCATGAACTAACCCTCAAGGCTTTCCTTCATCGTAGAGGACACGGGTAGTTGCAGAACCTTCTGCGACATCGTGAGAGGGTAGACTGTGTGATAGTTTCTGGGGATGAAGAGGAAAGAAGGCTACAGACAAAGACAGAGAGGATCACAGACATGGCAGAGGGGAATAACAATACAAGTATTTGTATCCTGGTGGGCTGGAGAGCTACTCTTTGCTGCCCAGTGACATGAGATGTGGCAATATGTTGTGTAACACTTACAGGCAAGTATGCTGACTTAGGGTGAGGCCTCTCTGGAAGAGCCTGGGGAGGCTGACCAGAAGCCTAGATGGACCAGAGCTATGAGTGGAGAACACAAAGAGCAGCATTGGGTTCGTGTGCCTTCCATGAACTCATCAGAGACGAAATCATAGAGAACCGGGTGAGACGACACAGACTTTGAACAACACCCCCACGGGCGGCATGCACACCTCCCATAGACCCTCACCGGAAGCTGAAGCCTTACAGGCCTTAGCAGCCTCCTCCCTCTCAGACCTGCCACTGGGTTCAAGTCTCCGCCCTGTCCCAAAGGGTTTCTGGTAGTTGCAGTGAACAAGAGGAGAGATCCTGCCCCACTTTTAAGCCTTTTGAGACTTTTCAAACCCATCCGAAAGCAGAGAGTACCTGGTAATAAGCTTCGCTGTACACATTACCTCGCTCCAATGGTTACAAGAAGAGGCTGTTGAATTATTTATATTCAACTCTTTTTTTTTCCCTGTAACATTTTAAGTGAATCCTAGCCAACATACTATCTTACTCCAAAATACATAATGGGCTTTTGAGTTGGTTTTTTTGTTTTTCCTTTTGTCTTTTGCCTGTTAAAAATTGCAGTGTGTGTGTGTGTGTGTGTGTGTGTCTGTGTGTTGCATATAGAGGTCAAAGAACAGCTTGCTGGAGTCTTCTCCTACTATGTTGTCTGGGAATTAAACTCTGGTCTTCCAGTTTGGCAGCAGGCACATTCACCAGTTCAACCATCTCTTTGGATGTTCTCTAGAGTAATTAAAACCTACATACACATCAACATATCTGGCTGATAAAGCCCATTTCTGACTATTATATCATTATAATTCCATTATATCTAACACCTTTCCTTCACATCATCAGGAATTAAGGCCACATTCATTTTCCCCTAGTCATTCAAAACTTCTCTGTTAACACTTGGTTACTTGGATCAAGGTCTATGAGACTCTGACCTGATGATTCAGCCATGGTGGAAGCAAGGTCAGAACCTCACTTACGGTTCCAGAGTCAGGAGCTCTTACTTGTCCAGTGCTAAACAACTAGAGCCACAAGGTCAGAGTGATGTGGCTTGGGCTTCTGGGAGTCTGGCCTCTTATGAAGTTCCAATGAAAGCTTTGGGTCAAAGCTGCATGGAAGCCTTCAAGCCATGGTCCAGAACTCCCCAGTACTGATAGGATTTGGGTCACTGAGCCACTGTAGACCTGCACTGAAAGCAGCCCCCTCCTTTCTGGTACTGTTGCCACCCTTTCTGATTTGATCTCTTTGGTTTAAAAGGCCTAACACAAGCTGCTTGTGAGAAAGAAGAAAGCAGAGACTGCTGTCTGTCTCTGCCTGGCTGGGTGGCTTGGGGCAAGTCTCTCATTTGTTTCCAGAAAAGTGAAACACAGATATCCTTGCAAGCATGCCCCAGCTCTGACAACGTACAGCTTCCATTTCAAAAGCTGCCCATAGCCACTACCTTCTGCCAGGCTGCCGGGATCATTGTCTTTTAGAATCACCAGATTTTAACACGGTAGGAATCACACAGTCAGCACTTAATAAACATTGCCGGGTGACTCTTTAATGCCATCACCGATGCCAAAGCATCCTCCAGTGAGCCAGGTACAATATTAATCCAGGGGCCTCAAGTCTCTTCCTGGACGAGTCTACAGTTTATAAACGGAGTACAGAGGGACATTCTCTAATATAAGAGAAGTGGTTACGGGCCCTAACGGCTCAGGCCTGAGCAAAAGATACAGGGCTGGTGGTTGCAATCCATGGTCTTCCTTCTTCTCTAATTGAACCCTGACATCAGTTAAGCCTAAATACCAATTCCCACAACTGTCCCAAAAGCAATGATGAAGAGTGCTCCAGGCAGATCTATACCTGTACCGACTCACCATGGACAGTATGTCTCAAACAGCACCTGGGGCTCTTTCAAGAGCCAGGACTCTCCGAGGGAAGTTCACAGGCCCTCTCCTAGCCCCCATACAATTTCCTTCCTCTGAGCCTCTCTAGTGACCCTTGGAGGATGCAGGGAACTCTCTACCATATGCAAAGATAATGAGGTCTTTATGGTCAAGGGGTGCTGGCAGCTAGAGCTAATCACAGCCAGCACTGGTTCACTGCTGGAATTTGGAGTCTTAAGGCTTCCGTGTGGCTCTGCACATGTGGTGGAAACCAAGAAACAGAAAGTTTGCAACCAATTCCGGAGAGGCACTGACAGCCACATGCGGGCAGCAGGAGTCTCTGGCAGAACTCAAGATTCAAATCAGACACACATGGCTCTGGTGGGGACCAGGGCGGCCAATTAAGGCTCGGAAGACCTGACAGGAAGAGCTAGAGGGGGAAAAAAAAAACCTAACAACTTGTTAGTAATTAGCAGTCTTAAAAAAAAAACAAAGTCCTAGGACCAGTGAATACAAGGAAGGTTGCTGGCTAAGGAACCATCAACTGGCTCAGCTCTGAAAATCCCTTCTACCAGAAAGCGCCAAGTGGTTAACGACTGTGAAATTCTAACTCTCCTGATGCAGAGGTCAAGATGGACAGATCTTGTCTCTTGGTTTCTAGAGCAGGGAGACAGTTGTGTTCACGATTTTGTTTTCCTTAGTTGCATCCTGGAAGGGATAACTTAAGACGTTAGAAATGGCTCTGAAAAAAGAATTTTTTTTAAAGGCCTGCTCCCGAAGTGTCTGTCCCATCTGAATGTGCTCATGTTGGTACAAAGAACTGTTGACAGGCAAGAAACTAGGAAGAGTGATCTCTTGTAGAAGGAACAATAGGCAGGCGAGTGGATGTCCTTCGTAAGCCATGAAAATATAACCATTCAGCAATACAAAGCTAAGGTTTTTCAAAAGCCTTAATGATGTCTATATATAGACAAATGAATAAACAACTAGGAACAGGTTCATATTGCTAAGGTAAAGTTCTTCAAAAAGGTTGTCATTTCTAACAGGTCCAACCAGTGGCCATACTGGGAAAATAAGCTGAAGAGGCTGCTCTTAGAAACTGACAGGAGTGTATCAGTCCCAGGGGCTCTCACAGCACAGGAGCCACTGAACAAAAGACCCAGAGGGACATCAGCTCACCCCGGAAACCATAGAAAAACTACAGTTTCTGAGAGCCTCCCCCAGGGCCACCCAGCATCATTCTTCCTATTACAAAGAAACATGAGATCCTGAGGTCTGCCCTGACTGACCCTCTAAACTCCAACCCACACGAAAGAGGGAAGGCTTCTCCTCAGCTGGCCATGCCTGTGGTCTGTGGCTTCAGCTCCAGGTCAGACACTTTCCTGGAATTGGGTGGAAACGGCCGCTCAGCCATGAAGGCTGCTTTGCAGTCCCCGAGCTTCTAGGCCTTGCCTGCTATGGGGGAAGCTTGTGTTACTGTCACAAGGGCCTCCGATACCAGGACATTCCAGGGCACTTTGTAATACCTCCCTGGGGCCTTATCTTTCCCCTCTTTTCCTAAACCCATTCAGAGTTGCTCTCAGGGAAGAGCAATTGAGCCTGGTCTTTCACTGGGAAGCCGAGTCTGAGGAAACCATACCTGTAGGTAACTGAGATCGAGGACCAGTCTCCAGGGAGACGGCAGTAGCAGACTCGTGTTTAGGAACAAAGGCCTCGGTGGTATTTACTAACTTAGCGGTGCAGAACAAGTTATTTGCCATATTTGAGTCACATCTGCAGAGGAGCTTAACAGCTTCCTCGTGTGCTGAGAGGAACAAATGAAATATTATGGACAAAAGGGTTTAGTAATCTAAACAGTGTTTCCAGCCTGGTTCGTGGTCAGAATTGCCAAAGGGTTTGTTCCTTTAATTTAATTATAGCTCTCAGGATCCGTCTTAAGAGCTGGCTCAATTAAAATCTCCGGAGAAGGGCTTCAGGAACTCATACTTCAGAAACATCTTGGGTGCACTTGAGACGCTGTCGTACGCAATTCTGCACCACCACACAGAGCTGACACTGTTAACACTGATGTGATGCGGTGGTGAAGTCCAGGCCCTCCTTTCAGTGCTTCCAGGGCGGAGCCTTACACATACGCATGACATACAGACGGTGTTTCTGAAGAAGGTCGCTTCCTTGTGTGCATGGAGGGAAGAAGCCCCCGCAGACTTAGATCATAGGTGGCCCCTGCTGCTGCTATGCGCTCTCGTAGACTAAGAACACACACTATTCTCCCACTCGTCCCTACCACCCACCCCACCAGCCCAGCAGATGCAGGAGAGCCAGAAGCAAGACATCAATTTAGTAATGGTCTCCACAGCCAAAGACAATTACCAAGCCTTTGAACTCAGGCCTTGTGCTTCAGAGTACAGAGGAAGGGACTCCTACCAGTGGTCAGGAGAGACCTAATGCAGAAATGCAAGCCATGCAAGGCCAGGAAGTGAGAGCACGTGTCTTGAGCGACGGATCCTACTGGGCTGCCAATGGACAGCAGGCTTCAGCTAGTCCCAGCTTTCGCTGCCTCTCTGGCTTCCTCTGTAAAAGGCTCCTGAAACGTGTCTACCACAGGAAGCTTCCAGAGCAAAGGAAATAACAGACATGAAGGGTTGAAGGACACCGGCAAAGGTCATGCATACACACACATTGCCATGTGCACGTGTGTGCATGTGTGTGCATGTGTGTGCACGTGTGTGTGCATGTATATGGCTGCAAATGCATATGTGTGCACACGTGTGGAATTCCAAAGTTGACACTGAGCATCTCCTTGGATTGCTTTCCACCGTATTGATGTATGATGTATTAAGCCTGGAGTTTGCCATTTCAACTACTTCAGCCTGCTAACTTGGGCCATTTCAGCAAGTTTCAGCTAGTTCCAAGGAGTCTCTACCTCTGCTTCTCAAGCATGGAGACGTGAAGTGGGCCACCCCACCCACTCATTTTTTCTGGGCCAGGTTCTGGGGATCTGAACTCTGGTCCTTGATCTTGCATAGCAAACACTCTAACCACTGAGCCATCTCCCCAGCTCCACTGTGCAACTTTTTGCTCTTTAAAAGTATGTTAACTGTGCTAGAGAAGTAACTCAAGTCAGCAGTGGGGGTTTGCCTTCCATACCTAAAGCCCTGGATTGGACCCCAAGGGCTGCATAAACCCAACATGGCTCCATCGGCTTGGACATTCAGAAGGTGGAGACAAGGAAAATCAAAAGTTCAAGGCCATCCTTGGCTTCACAGTGAGCTTCAGGCCAGCCAGGACAAGACACTCTGTCCTACTAACAAAATCCACTACCAACCGTGATGAGTGAAGACCTGTAACCCAGAACAAAACGCTCTCCAGAGAACGAAAAGCCTGAATCTTGTCTGTCCACACAGAGCATTGTATGACTCTTGTTCTATGACTCCCCAAAGAGAAAAAGTCACCCTCTCCTAAGAGACATCCTAAAGAGGGGAGAAACATGCTCCCAAATGTCACCCAGAGCAGATGAAGTGTGCCTTGAAGGCTGCTGCTGAGCCACCTAGTCTAAGGGGTTACGTTGCGTGATTTGAATAAGGGTTTAAAGGGAATGAACTGACTTGGGTTAGGAAGGAAGACATGTGGAAGGCCTTTCCAAACCACCAAGTAGCAAGCGTAGCTCCCGCCTCCCACCCACGCACCACTGGAAATAACTTTGAAGTAACCCTGAAAGTCGGCTGAGCAGGCAGTCTGGAGCTGACTCTTAAAGGGATGATGTGCCAACAAAGACCCTTTCAGGGAAATCATCTTGGGTGACACTGAACTCTGAGGCAAGTTCACTCTGTCAAATACCCTTAGGGAAGCTCTGAGCTAGAGCAAAATATACCCAGGAAAGCAGTAATTTATGACCAAAACAAGCAAGCAAGCAAGCAAGCAAGCAAGCAAACAGGCCTAGTTGTCTGCCCTGCCCCAACACCTCCATTTCTGCTTTTAAAAGAGTGTGGAATATTTTACTTACTCTAAGTTAACAAAATATCAGCTCACCTGATTATTTGAAACCTGTTTTTAAAACTAACCTAGAAGGCTAGGGATGTAGCTCCATTCGTAGACTGCTTGCCTAGCATGCACAAAGCCCTCTGTGGGTTTGATTCTCAGTAACACACGAACTGGGTGTGGTGGCTCATGCTGTAATCCCAGCACTTAAGAGACAGAAAGGGTAGAGTGAGAAGTTCAGGGTCCGTGACCCTTAGCTGTGTAGGAAGTTCAAAGCCAGCCTGAGCTACATGAAACAAGCCAAAGAAATCCCTTCCAACAAACAATAAATCAACTAATCTGGACTCATCTTTCCTTTTATCAAAAACTAGCTGAACACCTACCATGGGCCAGATCCTGGTCTAGTCTCCAGGGTCACAGAAGTCAATGTGGCTTACAAATCTCTTTGCCATCATATTTGTTGCCACATAATAAAAGCGTGCGCATCCTCAGTGAGTACTCTGGAAAAGAATAAAGCAGGAAGGAAGGGAAGAGATTTCTAGTTGACACAGAAAGGCCGGGTAACTTAGTAAATGACTCAGAAGCCATGTGGATTCCGTAACAGGAACAGTCATGGCAGGGGGACCAGGAGACATCAAAGGTCTAGGGCAGCAGTATGTGTAGAGTATTTAAGAAATAATGCATACAAATAAGTTAAAATTTAGAGAAAAAAAAGAGAAAGAAAGAAATGATGCCTAGACCAGCTGCTTCAGTGGAATGAGCAAGCAAAGGGGAGGCGGGAGATGGGATCTACAGAGCTAGAAGGGGCTACTAAAGGGTTTATTTTACTTTATAGTTTGGGGAAAGAAAGGGCTCACGCATCCCCAAATTGGCTTCAAACTCAGTATGTAGCTCAGTTTTACTTTCAACTCCTGATCTTCCTGTCTCTACCTGCCAAGTTCCTGGATTACAAGCATGGTCTAGTGTACCTAGTTGTATGCCACGCTAGGCATCAAACCCAGGGCTTCGATCATGCTAGGCAAACACTCTACCAAGTGAGAAATCCTTCACCCAATCTCTGTGTTTTGGCTGCAGAAAAACAAGGTCAAAAGTACCACTGCCAGATTGGAGCTCACTGGAATCCAAACACCAGCTAGCCAACACCAGTGACCGAGTCAGTGTGGCCAACAGATTCACTGACGGACTGACATCAGTAAAAGTAACTCACTGAGGGGCCCAAGGTGTTAGACTTGACCATCTGGGAGAGGAGCCCTATCCTACTTGGAGATGTCAAAACCAAGGGAAGAAGTATGGTTGTAATGCCAGTCTGGCATTCACAGGATGTTGACTCTAGGAAACAGGAGAAAGGACCATGCTGGGTTGGGAGGTCAGCAGAGGAATTATTAGTATATGGAAGCTATTCAAAGCCAGGGATCTGAATAAAACTGATTTGGGAACAGCTGGGGATGTGGATCAGTAGACAGAATACTTGCCTTGCACACACAGTGCCCTCCATTGGATTCACAGCACTATAGGAACCAGGTGTGACAGTGCCTGCCTGCAACTCCAGCTCTTGGGAGGTGGAGGCAGAAGCTGTCTATATAGCATCCGCACAGCGAGTTTGAGGGCCTTGGTTTTCAGGCTGCGCTCCTCCAATATTTAGGTGAGGAGATGAAATAATTCACAAAAGAATCTGAGCAGAAGCAATTAATGGAGAAGGTGGAGGAGAGAGGAGACTCCTGGACGCTAAGTGTGTTTAAGAAAACACGAGCCAAGGAGGACTCAGCCATCTTTATGCCATGCTGGAGATGGAGGATGCAGCTTGCTGTGGACAGGGCGATGCTGTGATGTCAGTCCGCTTCACAAGAAAGGAGACAATGAAAGTGGGAAGAGTAGAGCACACAGAAAACTGGATGAGAAGTTTTACTGTTAGACAGTGTGGTTTGATACACTAGGTTTGGCCAGAAGGGGAAACAGTGGATATGAGCTCTCACTGGAAGCCCAGTTGCTCCTGCCTTTGGAAACTTCTCGACTGACAAGAGAAGCTAGTGCTGATTATGATGTCATGGGGCATGCATACACTAGGCCTCTTATTCTTGGACCAATACAGTCACGGAGGCCAGTGCTGATGACGTCATAGGGCATATGCTAGGCCTCTTACTCTTGGACCGATACAGTCACGGGAGGCCAGTGCTGATGACATCGTGGGGCATATGCTAGGCCTCTTACTCCTGGAAACTTATTTTCAGTAGAGAGGGGGAGACAGAGAAAGCAGTAAAACAGGAGGACAAGAGGAAAGGTAAGATTTCAGCATCTTCTTAACTGCTGTTCAATCAGGACCATCACAAATGCTAATGCCAAATTCTCCCATGCCGCCAGCTTCCCAGATAAAATCAGTACAATTAGTGGATACTGGTGGCTATCTAGTGCAGAGTGGGGAACTGATTTCCAGGATCTCTCACTTAGGAGCTCTGGGGTCTTGAAATGAATTACTTTTACTTTTGATTACATTGGTTAAAAGATCTCGGTTAAGTGGGTGACTGTGCTGCTCCCTGCTGCTTAAAACTGAGGTCACAGTTCTCAGGTTCTTAGAACAATATTTTGACATGAAGACAGTGTTACTTTTGCTCTGTATTTCCATTGCCTAAGTCACTCAGAGGATTTGGGTCACACGGCCATAAGGAGCACACTCTGCCTTTTCTCTTTCTCAAAACGCAGGTTGCATGAGGTAGCCTAGCTTTTTATTTCTAGCTTTCGATCATCTCTTTACTGGTTCCGTTCAAACTATTATCACAATAAGAAAAACAACAAAATATGTTCATGGGTTCGAAGTGCTGTTCATGGAGAAAGCATTAGGTTAACTGGACACGATCCTTGATTAAAGAAACAGCCCAAGGACTGCAATGTTTTTTCCTGCATTCTACTATTACTCTCAATATAAACAGTATTTTATGGAGAGTCTGTTGAATGCTGTATTGATTTATTTGTAAGTTGGTCATAATTAATGTTTGCACAGTCCCATGATGCAAATTAACTACCCCAATTTTAAGGATCAGGAGGTTGGTCCTCAAAAGTTGAAGGAGTTCCCTGAGGCCAAATGGCTAGGCAGAGCTGAGAGGCAATCCCAAGTGAGTAGACTCAACAGCACTCCCAACAACCTCCCAGCACTGAATGCGTGTGTTGTGAACTGTCACAGAGACCGGCAGGACTTTACAGCTCTGTACATAATAAGAGACCTTATAAAAGGTTGTTTGGAACAAGGAAAGTGACATCTGAATTAGGCCAAGTGTGTATACAGCTCTTCTTGAGTGGCTTTAAATCCTGGGTGAGAGAGTCCTTATAGTTGAGTGACAGGTTGACTGTAGTCTCCCGTCTCCTTTTCCTTGGATTGACACAGACTCTGAGCCTGAGTTTCCCCAGCACAGCTGAAATCTAAATACAAGAAGCTGAACAAGACTTGGGAAGCTCAGGCCCCAGGACACTCTCACGGGGCTTCCTCAGGGGTCCCTCTGAACTGCCTTCCTGTGTCAGAGGCCATGTCTTCTAGGTCTAATGTCACCCTGTCGGTGGAGAGAAGGGGGAAGGGAACCGGAAGTCATTTGCTGATGCTTGACCAGGCCCCGTGTGACTTTTCAAAAGCTACGGAACGGCCACCAACAGCCACAGCAGTTCTTAGAGAACAAGACACTCTGGACAGCTTAAAAGCACCTGCAGTGACACCCCGGGGTGTAGCAGTGGAAAACAGACACACTTCAAGGGGCCTGTTTCCCCTCTGCTGAACATAGGGAACTCAAAAAGCTAATTATAGCCACCATCTCCCTACCTCTCCCCACCCCCACCGGCAGCAGCTGACATCTCCAAGCACCATGGGCTAATGGCAGTGATTCAACCACGCCTAATGTGTGTGGTTGGGGACCACAGAGTTCCAGACTGTCTGGGTGTGGCCAGAATACCTTCTCTGGGGCTATAGGCTCATTTTGCCCTGAAGTATTGTTTGGGGGAACCATAGAGTAGGATCACATCTTTGGTGGCAAAGAGCTGGACCTACGTCAACAGGCATAGAATTTTTTTTTTATTCACAATAGGAACAATGCAACATGGTCAGGAAGTTCCCTCCAACTCCCCACCCCCACCCCCCACCATAGTCTCTGTTATTTCAGTAACAGAGGGTCCCAGACAGTTCTTAGGATGAGAAATCAAGATCCAGAAAGAGGAAGAAGATGGACAAGGAAGACAGAATCTCTTCCCTTGTCCTTACTTTTAAGGCTCCAGGGAACCGAGGGAAATATTGAGACCTAGAAGACATGGCCTCTGACACAGGAAGGCAGTTCAGAGGGTGCCCTGAAAAAGCCCCGGGACAGTGGCCTGGAGCCTGAGCTTCCCAAATCTTGTTCAGCTTCTTGTATTTAGGTTTCAGTTATGCTGGGGAAACTCAGGCTCAGAATCTGTATCAATCCAAGGAAAAGGAGATAGGAGACTATAGACAACATGTCTCTCTACGACAGATAAACTGTGAGGCTGAGGCAGCCATGCCCACATCTTATTGTGATAGTATAAGAGACGACTCGCGGTAAATTCCACACACCAGGTCCAGACAATACCACGTGTTGAAGGTTTAATTGGAGAGGGTGGGGAAAGGTCTCGCGCAGGAGAGAAAGGGGAGAGCAAAAGAGACCGGAGGGAGGAGGGCTTCTCCTTTATATCTGCGTGATGACGCATGTGCTGCCCAGGTAAAATTGGGTAGCCCTAGGGGTTCTTGGAAACGGAGGGGGGGCATTACCATGGTAACAGATCTATGGTCTTGCCTATCTCTAGGTTCAGGCACTTGGTGATGCTAACATATTGTAGGAGGAAAACGGGATGATCCTTCCTCTCTTCCTTCCAGCAAGTTCTTTGGGTTCTGCCTTGTAGTCTGATCTGAGTCTTTTTTTTTTTTTTTTTTTTTTTCGAGACAGGGTTTCTCTGAGTAGCCCTGGCTGTCCTGGAACTCACTCTGTAAACCAGGCTGGCCTCGAACTCAGAAATCCGCCTGCCTCTGCCTCCCAAGTACTGGGATTAAAGGCATGCGCCACCACCGCCCAGCCTGATCTGAGTCTTAAAGTGGACAATACTGAGGTTATCATCCTCCTGAGGGTTGGGGGAGCTCATGTCTGTAACCTACACTTACCTTTAGCACTGATCAGATTAAAAACTCTAAGCAGAGTTTCCAAGAGACAACCTCAGAAGATCAAAAGACATCCAATGTCCCAAGTCACAGAGGGCCTGGAGATTCCCTTTCAGGATGTCCATCGTCCCTACCTGTCCCCCAAGATTCCCCTTCATCCTGGATCTCAACAGGCTCCACCTTCTGCCTCCATGTTGCACTTTCTATTCCAGAGAGAATGACACAGCATGGCCAGAGAGTCCCTGTCTCAGTCCTTTCCCTACAGGGTCTGTCCCTCAAGGAAGTTGCTGGACCGGTGAGCAGGAAGGAGACACGATAATCTCCTCTGTTTCTGGAACATTCTCAAGGCAGGAACATGCAAATTTGACTAAAATCCAAGGAGCTGAAGTTCATAGCCCCCTAATCTCAGGGTGAATGGTCTTATAGTCAGAGGACCTTGGTGGAGGCTGAAGAACTCAGCCTGCAGGGCGAGAGCTTGGCTGGGAAGCACGCTGCATTCTGCAACGCAGACAGAAACTTCTGTTGCCTGTTTGGAATTGGGTTTTGTAATTATTGTTTGCTGAGCAAGGCAAACGCTGTGTACATCAATGTGATAACTTCGGAGGGGAAAGAGAGAGAGAGAGAGAGGGGGGGGGAGGGAGGGAGGGGGGGAGGGAGGGAGAGAGAGAGAGAGAGAGAGAGAGAGAAGCAGAGGGGCCGAGGGGCTGAGGGGAGCAGAGAGGAGGGGTGCCGTAGTCAGCACTGTGGACTTCCTCAGTGGCTCTCCAGTAATATCTGCCGTGAAAGATCGGTAATGCTCCGCAGAGATGAGAGCCCCTGGCTACTCACAGGAGTCAGGGAGGGCCTGCTGACTCAAAAGCTTACTGAATGATGTCTGCAGACACTCACAGCATAGCAAGTGCAAGACCCGATTCCTAATGGACGTTAACAGCAACAGTACTGTTCTTCTAATGACAACTTCCCATCAGTGGCGGTGGCCACACAAGAACCATTCCAATCAGAATGCTCTCTACAACTGCCTGTCAATAACAGTTAAGAAATACTGTTTCTTAGATGTTATTTACGTGTCAGGCACCATGTGAGCATTTAATGTGCCTAGCTTAATTTTCAGGGCAGCGTGACATAGGCATTAATTAGCATTGTCTCATTTTACACATGAGCAAAGGAAATGCTAAGTAATAAAGTTGTACCGACGGTATGTGGGACCCAGGCACAAACACAGGCTTGCCTCAAACCTGACTTTAGCTGCCATCCTGCACTGTTTCACCACTTTCAGTTGTCATGGCTTCACTGTGAGCAAGGATAGAAGAAGGAAGTAAATTTACTAACACTAGAATCTCCATGCTTACTGATAAGGAAACTGGGGGTGGGGGGTGTCACAGGTTGTTAAGTGATTGGTCCAACGCCACACAGTTCAATGGCAGCATAGCCAGCATCTAGAGCCAGCAATGAAGCTGGTCCTGTGCTGACTCCATTCCATCTCAGTATCTCTGGATGATGCTTTTGGAATGAAGGGTCCAATTGTCAGTTGACCCCTTTTAAAGTAAAGGCAGGAGAGGAAGGTCAGGAGTTCCTGGTCTAATACTAAGGCTTGAATAAGGAAGGGAGGTTAGCTCCGGGTTTTACTTTGTAGGGCTAACTAGCTTTCTGAGTCTCAGCTCAGAAGTGCAGGACCCCCACTGTTCCTCCATGCTGGGGGCAAAATCCCCACTGCTGGAAACTTACCTGCTTCTAGAAAGACATACATGTACTCAGTGGGCTAGTCTATGTTTGTTTGGGGTTTGGGCCAGGAAGGTGTGTGGGAAGCCCACTGAGCCTTTCTCTGGGTTCATACCAAGATTCTTCTGTTTAGGACCCTGTTCTAAGGCAGGAGACTCTCTCATCTCCCTTGGTATCCCCCTGGTGTTCAACAGTAATACAGAATGTAAGAGAAAACATCAATGGCCAACTAGAACCTCATGGTGCAAAACTGTCCATCCCCCCAGGCAGGATGGAAGAGAACATCAGAGAGGGCCTTGGGATCCCTCTCATGTAGCCTTCCTTCTCCGTTGAGGATATATCCAAACATACCCTGGGTGCATATCTACCTACCCTTTTAGAGTAGGAATGAACCGACCCCACCCCCACCCCAAAGCCACTCATCAGCCACCACCTTCTGGGGCACTCGGAGGACAATCTGGCCATCTGTTCTTCCTGTGCACTCCACATCTGAATAGCGAAAATAAATTTATCTCCTAGCGCCTTCCAAACGCACACAGCTGAATTCCATTGCTGACTTTGGCACTTGATGCTGGTATCTGAGAAGAACAGATTCAACTAGAAAGGAAGAAGCAGATGCTGTAAATCACTCCTCATTTCCACACCCCCTGCCATGCCCCAAATTATTTGACAGTGCACAGCAAAGCAGGGGAAATCTGGCATGACTACTTCCAACTTGGCTTCAAACCAAGCGGAAGCTGTGGGTTCCCTGTCTAGGTGGTCTTTTGTCTGGAATGGGTATTACATGGAAAACTCAGCTGGAAATACATAGGGATGGACAACATTAACCCTGGCATTTTTCCTAGTTTTGGATTCCTTACTTCCACAAGTCTTGTCCTTGAAGTATCTGTGACAGGGCATGTCATCAACGAGACATCAAAGGCAGAATGAATATGAACTCATGTATAATCCAGGCTGATCTTGATCTGGTGGTCCTCCTCCCTCCACCTTCCAAGTGCTGACATTACATGAGTGTATCACCACTTCCAGCAGTATTCCCATTTAAGAGATGGAAAAATTAAGGTTTAAGGAGAGCAAGCAGCTGATATAGCTCTTGCATGGCTCAATGTAAACAATGAGACTTCAGTCCTACTAGGAAACTCCGAATTCTTTCCTCATACACAAAAATAACATTATAGGTCATCTAGTGAAACTCCCCAAGGAAGAGTCAGCATCTCACCCTTGAGGTCCCTTCCTCCCACAGGGCAGGGAGATGCTCACTCTAGACAAGGTACTTAGAAAGAGTACCAGCAAAGAGCTGTTGGCTTGGGGGAGTGTCAGGAAGAGTCTAGCATTCGAATTCCTGGCCCTCTGGGGTAAGACTGCCATGGCAGGTATACAAGGGAAGCCAGGTTAAAAGAGGGAGTCTTATCTGACCCTTTTCAGTGCTCTGATAACAGAAGCCCTCATGAGGGCATAGTGAGGACTGATGTCTACCCTAAAAGGAGGGGATTTCTCCCAAGCAGTGCATACTTTTAAACATGTGTGCGTGTGCGTGTGTGCGTGCGTGTGTGTGTGTGTGTGTGTGTGTGTGTGTGTGTGTGTGTGTGTGTGTCTGTCTGTCTGTCTGTCTGCCTGCCTGCCTGTGTGTATCTATGTATGTACATATTTTGGGGCATCACGTGCTATGGTGTACATATGGAGGTCAGATGACAACTTGCAAGGGTAGATTCTCTGTATAATGTGGCAGGGATCAAACTCAGGTTTTCAGACTTAGTAGCAAAAACCGTTTACCCACTGAACCATCTCACAGGCCCGGTGTATACTTTTTAAAGTTCTAAGCTATGAATCTGAATCCAGGGGTGTCATTAAGAACTAAAGCTTTGGCCTTATCTGGGCCACACATCATCAAGACCCCTTCCCAAAGAAACAAAAACAAACCTATAAACAAACAAGGAACTAAGTTTTATCACAGAATTATTTACTTATTTAGTCACTTCAAGAGGACCTCATGATATTGCCCAGGTTAGCCCCAAACTCCCCACGCTCCTGCTTCTATCCCCTAAGTACATATCAAGGATTTTTTTTTTTTAAAAAAGGGTCTCTTTCCATACTAGATACTTTGAGCCCTTAGGAATAGACACCAGGGCGCTGGTTGTCTGTGGTATAGACAGTCAGCCACCATATAGATGTCTCGGTGCCTCAGTGGGAGTTGCAGAGACTGCTAACCACACCTGGGAACCACAGGAATCAAAGACAATTGACTGCATTCTGAGCAGAAGAACAAACTCAGCCTCTGAGGATTCAGGCAGGCAGAGCAAGGTGAAAGAATGTTCTCTGGGTGGTAGAGATGGGACCATCACAGAGTTCACCTGCTGTCAATTTTCTTTCTCCCGGTTACCCACTCACAAGTCTTCCCAACCTTCTTGGTGGTTTCCCGAGTTTTTGATGATGGTAGGGGTGCTCTGTGGTGATGGCGAGCCTCCAGGGTCCTGACGAAGGAGCCCCAGGACCATGACCATGTTTGTGACAATCGCTTACTGGGGCAAAGGAAAGCAAGTGCCCACAGGCAGTTGACTGTGGACTCCAGAGCTGATGGGCACTGACCTCCCTTCGGGATTAATGGGTCTGGGTGGCAAATAGGAAGTAGTTTCTGGGTAGGGCCAGGCTGAGATCTGGTCCAGACATAGTTCTGACCAGTTAATACCTGCACCCTTCTATAGTTGAAGTTACTGTGTCTGGAATAGAGTTCCAAACAAATAGATTTGTTTTAGGGAAACAAATCTTTTGAACTCAGGCTTTTATGAATGTGGCCTTCTTTTTCTCTTTTAACCACCGCCCCCCGCCCCCCAATTAAGAAAACAGACGACAATTGCCTCTTTCTGACCAGTGACATATCTAGAAATTTTGGCCTATTAAGAAATATGACATGGTGGTTGACATGTGCAATTTTAACACTCAGGAGGCAGTGGCAGGAGATCTCTCACAAGTTTAAGACTAGCCTGGTCTACATTACCAGTTACTGGACAGTCAGGGCCACACAATGAGACCGCTTCTCAAATAAAAGAGGAGGAACTAAATCCAGGAATGTAGTTCCTTACCTAATAACAGTAGCTTATGGCTTCCAGAGTCAGCCGTTTAGAATCTCTCGTGGGAAAATGGCCTTGATGGTATATCGCACTAACCTTAGACTGACACGATTTCTGAAACTGAGGCCCCGTGTTCAACAAGGCCTCCCTTGCTGGCCTGTATGACCTTTTAAAAGACCATCTGCATCAAAATGAAGACTAGAAGGTACTTTCAAAGTTGAGAATATGAGCTCCCAATACTGTGTGAGAGGAAGGCGTCAGAAGCTGTGATTCAGACGCTCCACAGGACCCCAATTTCCATTCCCTACTGGCCACGGACTTAGCCATAAGTGAGACACCAGCAGCTGTGGTTTCTTAAAGGTCCTGCACACTCTATGGAACACTTGCTGCTTAGGCGGAACTTGGCTCTGACCTTTACAGAGCAGTTGCCACAGGCACGGAGGGCACGCCAGCTGGTTTCTGAATTGCACAGGGTCAACTGTGAAGCCATTATTGGGCTTGGGGAGGACCTTGCCAGTTGTGAGGTCGTCAGAGGGACAGCCACCAGAGAGCCTGGAGGAGAAGGCTACCCGGTCTCTAGACTGCATTTCCTATATTGTCAGTAATCCTTCCTACCCAGAAAAATGTGCCTTCCACACAAGCTTGAGGAGTTGGCTTGGAGTCCCAAGAAGCTCCTAAAGTCAGGCATGATGGTGGTGCACATCTATAAGCTTGCTTCTTGTGGAAAGATGGGAAGTAGATAGAAGAGAATTTAAAGTTGAAGGCCAGCTAGTATGGTAGACACTGATACAAATAACTAAAAGAGAGAGCCCGTCTCGAGGTTGTCCTCTGACCTCTTCTTCTTGTGAGGCAGCAGTCACACGAAAACATACATACTTAAAAAAAAGGAGAGAGAGAGAGAGAGAGAGAGAGAGAGAGAGAGAGAGAGAGAGAGATAGACTTACCTGCCCACCACAAAACTAAAAGCTGGTCACCATGTTTTAGAAGCCCAGACATCATTTCCTCTGTCATGAAAGGATAGATGATTGCCTACACAAAGCAAATGACATAAAAGAATGAAGCCAGCCATAGTGGCCCATGTGTCTGGCACTTGAGAGGCAGAGGCATGCAATTCTCTGTGAGTTAGAGGCCAGCCTGGTCTACACAGTGAGTTCCTTGACATCTAGAGCTATATAGTTTAACCTTGTAGAAAGGGAGGATGAAGAAAAGGGGAAGGAAGAAAGGAGGAAGAGAGAGAGGAAGGGAGGAAGACAGGCAGGGGAAATAAGGAAATTTTAGAATGAACAAATGAATGAACACAAACTCAGAATTCGTATTCAGTTTTAACAATTGACCTGTCTTTTATTTAATCTTGTTAGTTAAGAGGCACAGAGTAAGAACGTATATATTTTTTTTAAGTTAAAATCTGATGGTTTTGCTTCCTGCTTAATGGGGCTGTTCCCTAACCCTAACTTATGATGACCCTCTGACGTCTTTGAGACTCTGAGTGAGCAGGAAAGGGATCTCCCTCCACATCTCTGTGTAATGGTGGTCTGCCTCTCTCTTCTTTTCGGTCCTCTCAAAGGATCTTTATTCTCCAAGGGACAAATGCTACTTTCCCACCCGGGTTGTCTGGTGACCACCTTTCTTGTGGAGCACCCACTCCAGCTACCTGTTAGAACTAACAGCAACGAAGAAGTAAAGAACCCAACGTAAGAGGTGAAGTTCCTGGAAGGGATCGGGGTTTAAACACGGCAGAGTAAGGGCCTCCAATGGGAGGCATGTGCATACACCTGAGACAATGATTCCACACTTCCTCAAAGGAGAAAGCCATCAGGACAGGGATTCTAACAAGGCAGGGGCACCTTGAAGGTAGAGTCAAAGGGAGAGGTAGGCCTTAGTCTCATCCCATCACCACTACCAACCCCAAATACCATGAGTTTGGCTGAGAGCCAGCTAGTACATGATCAATAAGGGAGCGTATGCTGAGGACCCTGGCCGTGAGCAGGCTTCTGCACCACCCATGAGATTAGTGTCAGAAGGAAGAGCCCCACATTTTGGAAAGCCCAAAGATGTCGGAAAGTTTGAGTATTGCACCAAAAAGAGGTTTGGAAAGGCTGACCAGCAGAACCCATCGCTACCAGTGCCCACTCTCATTAGCAACGGTTCACGTTAGCATTTCCATGCCACGTAATTTCCCTACTGCCTCTCACCCTGAGACATTCAACTCTTTGTACTTCATGTTCAGTATCCCGGAGGACGTACAGCCGTGGTTCCACAATACGAAGATCCAATTAGAACATTTCCCACCATCTTTTTCTTTGTTATCCAAAATTACTAAGATTCTTGGACCCTCAGGAAGCAACCATATTTGTTAATCCACTTGGACCGAAAGACTAAGAAATCCAAAGGAGAATCCCATACCCCTGCATATCAGCAAAGCCCACGGGCTCTGCCATGTGACAGTGTTGGAACCTGAGAATCTTTAATACAAAACAGACACTACCACCCACGGTGTTGGTATTCTTTTTGTGATGAAACATGATGTTTCTGGTTAAATGAGGGACCCATCCACTAGAGTCCTAGCAAATACAGACTCCCAGGGCTCTCCTATATCTCAGGTTATTGTTAGAACAATTCTGGGCACTTTATTATTTATCCAGGCGAGGCATCCCCTCACCTGTCAGTAGTCACTTCTACCTATTATAACCCAAACTATGAGCATCATGATCCAAAGTGCACTGTTGTGTGAGCAAAAGGGCAGGTTAAACTCGAAGGTAAAAAACCGAGACCAACAAAAGTTGTGTTGACATTTACAGGTATCTATTCTACTTAAAGAGAATTCTAAGTTTGGAAGAGTTTATTTGTGGCTTGTTGTTTGTAGCACTGGGAAGGGAATCCAGAGCTATGCACCTTTGTTTTATTTATTTTCGTTTGTTTGTTTGGAGACAATGTCTCAGTTCATAGCCCCGGCTGCTCATGGACATATGGTCCTCTTGCTTCCACCTTCAGATGCGAGGACCGTAAGCCTGTACACCTGCACACTTGGCTTCCAAGTAGGTGGAGTTTTGTTGTTGTTGTTGTTTGTTTGTTTGTCTTTAATTTAAAAATGCCCTCACCATTTGCAATTCAGATCAGAGCTCAAAGGGAGAGAAGCAAAGAGCTCTCAATGTGAAGCCACTCTACTGGGGAGTTTAAAGGCCAGAGGAATTGATCTCAAAGGGAGAGGAAGAAGAGTAACTCCCCACCTCCTCTAGTCTTCACTCCAACAGCAGGGCTGCTCCAAGGTGGGGTGACATCCACCTCAGCTCCTCCTGTTCCCCCAGATGCACACACAGCATGTTGGCTCTTCCCAGCTGACACCCGACTGCTCACAATGCACACCTGTGAGCCCAGGTGCATAAGGCTGCTGGTGGGGACATAGTGACAGCTCTGCCTCCGCTCCACTTCGTAGGTGTCATTAGCAATTCCTCAATTGATTTCCAAAGTTCAATCAGAGCATGTCCTCAGTGCACAACAGGTGACAGAATCCTCTGAGACTTATCAGTAGATGTGGAAAGCAAATGCTACCATTTCCAGGCATTTTGGAGAAGAGAGAATAACAGCAGAGATGTTGAAGGAAATGCAAAGAACATATACCAGCAGCTGCTGGGCAAGATGTGAGCGAGTTTCTGTGAGAGTCTGTACCATGCTCTTCTGAGTGAGAGTTCTTTGAATTCAGCAATCATATGATTTCCACCTTTGTTAAGATGCCGAGGGGAGGAGCTTTGTTACATACACCTGGTGCCTGGTGCAGTGAAGAGGATATGAGTTATAGGGAGGAAGCCACATTTTGATCCTGGTCTGCCCACTGCTAGCTCAGTTTCCCTGAGCATATTACCTGTTCATTTTGACACTTGAAGTCTTCGCTTCTGTAAAGTAAGACTAATGCCTATCTTATGATATATTGAGTGGATTAAATGAATAATCTGTGGGCAGCAGAAAACTGCTAGATCCTTATCTCCATTCTAGGACAAAGTGCCCCTCAGTCAGAGACCAAGATGGGAAATCAATCGGAGCACATGGTTTGCATATACTACACATTTACCCCGGGCATTTCTGGTACAAACGAACAGCCGTAGCTAGCTGGGCCTGGTGGTGTATATATCTGTAATCTCAACACTTGGGGGGCTAAGGTAGCAGAATTGGGATTTCAAGACAAGCCTGGGGTACAGAGTGAGAAGGGAAGAGAAGGAGGTAGGGGAGAAAGAGGGGGAGGAAAAAAAGGAGGAAGAGGAGGGGAAGAGGGAGGAGAGCTGAAAAGGAAGAAGAAAAAAGACAAGGAAGGAAAAGAAAGAAAAAAAAAGACAGACTTAAAGCAAACATCTCCAATAGGATGGGGAGCCTGGCTATAAAGAAGGGTGAATGGTGAGGTTATAGGAACATGGAGAGTTGGGGGAACTGTAAGTTCTGGCTGGTGTAGGAAAACAATGAGCTCCCAAATAGTACCCAGAATGCTATGTGATCTGTCTAGTGTCCTCCCAGATGGTACCTTGCTAGCATATTCCACACTCTCCCATACCGTAAGTGTAGTTTTTACTAAATGATTGCATCTCTCTTCTTTTCTCTCCTTGAGCTTTATCCCACACTCCCGTTTTCCCATAATCCTACAGTCTCGTAAGCTGTTCCTGTCTACCTATTGAAGGAAACTGCACACATCAAACTGGTCCTAATGAAGAGACCTATTAAACAACTCTCACTTGGTTAAGCTGAACACTCCACTTTAGGATATGGCACTCCAGTGTCTTGATGATCAACACTTAGCCAACTGCCACGCTGTATAGCCATGTACGGTGATGGAGACTTGTGTCTTTGTGTTAGCCAGCAACACACAGACACACAGCACAGTCAGTAAAGGACAGAGATGAATATTTACTAATCAAGTAGCTACTACCTGGCTGGGATCTTCAAGGGCCTGGGTGCACAAGGGTGAAGATATTTATGTCTCCTCATGAAAGCTTCAAATTCCTTCTGGAGACACATTTGTTTCTCCCTAGTGGTGTGAGGAGAACTGGAACGTAGAGATCCAAGGGAACTGCATGGTAAGTGAATAGTGGAGCATGAGTTTGAATCTAGGTCTCTGTGATTATAAAGTAGCCCAGTCCAACCCCCACATTGTGCTGAGGAGAGAGCCAGAATGGCAGCGCGGCCACTCTATCCCACAGCAGGTCAAGGGTAGGGCTAGGGCTCGGCAGTGTAATTCCAGTGGCAGAGGGAGGATTCCACTCAGCCTTGACAGTTGAAAAAGTTGTCAATATTGAACATGGCCTCCCTTTGGCCCACCTGCACCTGTACAGTCGTGTCAACTTTTAGTCTCAATTCCTGTGTGTCTGGTTTTGCTTTGATATGAATAAATTATTCCAAGCAACCTGGCAGGAGTTGCCAACTGGTGGTAGCCTGATCTTTACTTGAAAAACAACGCAATAAACCACCCTCTTATTTTAACAGCTAGCACAGGGCAGGGCAGAGGAACCCCCACCCACGCTTGCTACGAGTAGCAATCGTGCAGCTACTGATGTGAAAACAAGATAAGGCAGAATGTCTGTCAACACTCAGGCCTCCCCCAGAGAAGGACAACTGTGTGTGCTCTGCACAGAAGGGAAGCCAGAGGCCAGGCAGCCACCTGATGCTTCTCCAATGTGGCCAAGGCACCAAGCACGGCCCACAGCAGACTGGCCAACAGCTTAGATACATAGGCAAGTTCCTCATTGTAGAAGTAAGCTGAAGTCTTGAAGGTTTGTGTGTGTGTGCGGGCGTGTGTGTGTGTGTGTGTGTGTGTGTGTGTGTGTGTGTGTGTGTTTAGTGACTTGGTGCCCTGGGGAAATCAGTCTGCCTGCTTAGAACTAAAAACACAAAACCCACTAAGGCTGATGTGTCTAGGAGCTTCCCGGCAGCTTTCTACACAAGAGCTGGAAATGAGCTGCACACTCTACTTGAAATTCTTTTTGGCATGGCTGAGATGCAGGATGCAGTGAGCCAATGCAAAACTCCGGGAAGCATCTTTCCCTGTCTTTTTGAACACTATCAGTCCACTAGGGAGTGAAGTATCCAAAAGACATACCCTAGGCATTAAGAGAATTACTGCACATAAAACATGGCATGCAGAGTGTTGGTGAATAGAGAAGAAAAAAGTAACAAAGGAAAAGTGAGTAGTAGAGATGGGGGCTGGGTAAGAGCAAGTATAGTCACATATATGTATAAAAATACCACAACAGAACCCAGTGTTTTGCATAATAACTTCAACAGTTATAGAAATTAAGTTGAAAATAAGAGAAAACTCTACACATTGTATGTGTGTGTGTGTGTGTGTGTGTGTGTGTGTGTGTAAATGCAACAGTATCTAGGTAAGCATGAATATTCACTTTCTCTCTCATCTGTCAGAGAATAATGGGGTCACTACCACAAGACCCAAGGAGACTTCTCAGTGCAGGCTGAAACATTATCAACTGTGGGGTTGGGAACATAGTTCAGTTTGGCTAGCATGCATGAAGCCCAGGGTTCAACTTCGAAGAGCACGTTAATCAGTGTTGGTGGAGGCATGTCTGGAATCCCAGAATTCTTGAAAGGTGGAGAGAGAAGAATCAGAAGTTTGAGGCCAGCTTCAACTATATAAGATTCTAAGGACAGCCTGGGCTACACAAAAAAGTATGTCCAAGTGGAAAAACCTTACGGAGAAGATGCAGGCGTATCCATGACCACCAGCCTGCTGTTCCCAGCACAAGAAAGGACCACCAGTTATATCACTCAAAGCCACAGTTTCCAACTCCTTCTAAGCCTCCTCACAAGGATGACAGGGTTAACACAGGAATAAATGCAGTTTGTTTTTCTTTTGTGAAACAAGATATTATTCAGTAGGCCTGGCTACTGACCTCACAATGTAGACCAGTCTGGACTCAAACTCACAGTGATCCACCTGCCACTGCTCCTTGAGTGCTGGTATTAAAGGTATATGCAACATTAAACTGGGCAAGGTTTCAGATTTTAAAGCAGATCAATTGTCAGACTGGGTGTGTGGCTCAGTCAGCAAGAGTGCTTGCGCAGCATGCATAAAATACTAGGTTTGAACCATCTCATAAAACTAGGTGTGGCAGTAAGATGCCTGCAATCCCAGAACTCTGGAAGCTGAGTCAGGCACAACCCTGTGAGTTCTAGACCAGTCAGGGATACATGTTAAGCTCCAAAAACAAACAAGTAGATCAGTTGTAAATAACCCACTAGGGCAGCCTACATTAAGCATATGCTGAGTGGCCAGCTCTACCATAGGAATAGGGGATGTCAAAGTCAAGATGACCCAGGAACTTTGACACTCAAGGAAGGCCCAGTCCAAGCAGCTTTGGTCCCTGAGTATTACACCTGCTCTCTTCTGCCTTCTCCCTTACCCCCACCTATTCTAAAAGTTGACTGATAAGCTGACTGTACTTGAATCTGTACTCTATTTTAATATTTCCATTAGAGCCCACTTGTTTTTACTCAAATATATTTTGAAGTGAAGTTTACATGGATGCCAGACATCAGAAAACCAACTTGCAGTAACAGTGAGGCAAAGTTAGCTGTGTTGGAACACACCTGCAACTCCTGCAGCAATCAAGAGGTTGAGGCAGGAGGATTAAGAGGCTGAAGCCAGCCAGGATACATAGTTAAACCTTAAAACAACAACAACAGCAACAATAACAACAAAGCAAAAGCAAAACTGGGCCAGTGAGATGGCTCAGGAGGTAAAGGCTCTCCAGTATGAGCTTGGGAATGGAAGTTTGATCCCTGGGACAGACAGGATAGAGAGGATTGGTCCTGAGAATTGCTCTCTGACCTCCATTTGTGCACTAGAGAACACATACGCGCGCGCGCGCGCGCGCACACACACACACACACACACACACACACACACACACACACACACACGCACGTCACTGAGAAAACAAGTAAAAACAAAAACCAAGCATCAAACCAAACACCCCCCTCACCCTGATCAACCAAACAAAAAAACCAAGAACCCTGGAAATCAGGCCCCCTTACACAAGTTACGGTGGTGGGTGATGCAGACCAACTAGCCCTCACCTCCTCTCTGCTTTGGCGTCACTGCTTGTCTAACGTCACATTGCCCATCCTCAAATCAAGCCCCATGGGCCACTCACCAAGGGTGTTCCCTAATCCACCAAAGCACCTCAGATTCTAGGATATCACACAGAAAATCTGTAGGTACTTAGCACATATTCATTGGATGTATGAATGCATGCATGCGTGCATGAATGAATGAATGAATGAATGAACAATCAATTTGTCCTCTTCATTCTTCTCTGTTTGCTTTAGTTTCTGAAACAAGTTCTCATCTGGTCCAGGCTAGTCTCACACTTGTGATCTTCCTGCTTTAGCGTCCTGAGATCTGAGATTATGGGTGTGATCTCATGTTCCTGGCCGGCCAGCCTCTCCATTCTCAAGCTGCCCATATCTTTTCCCTCACAGGATCTCTGTTCACTCATCCCTTTGAGCGTGCAAAGGGTATTCTTCCTTTCCCTCTGCCTGCCACTATCCTCACATACGTTCATGACAGACAACACATCTTCAATCCTGGGTTGTGTCTTTTCCCTTTGGATTAACAGCAGGGATTTTGTTGTGGTTATTGTTTGAGTGTAATACCACCTGCTTTGGGGTGTGATCAGGGCTGGGTCTTATGTAGCCCAGGCTGGCCTCTATATAACCAAGACTGACCTCTTGTTTCCACCTCCTCTGAAGGTTACAGGCCTGCACCTCTCACCCAGCTTTAGCCTGTGCACCTAGTACATGAGTTCCTGGATTACAGAGCTTATATTATAAGCAGCAATCAGTTTGTCCTTTCCTCTGATGCCTGCTTCTACCTTCTTTGAGGGAAAGAATGTTTTCCCTTGTTTCATTCAATAGTAACTGGCATCAGCTGCTACTCTGTAAGCGTACGCTCGCTGAGGGACAGTCCAGCTATTTTCCCATACGCTCTGTCTTTCTTTTTTCTGAGTGTTTTCTAATTCTGGGTCTTTGCTGGAAGTGTCCTTGACAGTATTCAAACCCCTTTCCTAGTCCTGCTGAGAAGACTGTGTGTCTGAGACCCAGACCCTAAGCACCCGCTTCTTAGCCCTGGAGGTCTAGTCAGAGCCTGGCATATAGACAGCAATCAATACACATTATCCAAAGGCTGAAAGGAGGATTTCATAGCAAAATAGTATCTCCTGTCTTCTTTTACGAATTTCCCAGCCTCCTTCTGGTAAGTCAGGAAAAAAAAAAAAAACTCCACAAGAATATAAGAATATGACATTTTGATGTTCGGAGAGTCCTACTACCTGTCAGGTACTTTGTGAAAATCTCTTAGTTATCCCAAGCTCAATGGGGGCCAGTTTGCATATGGAGAAATCTGGCTTAGGAAGATTAAGTCACATAGCCACTATTACACAGATAATATCACAGGATGCAGACTCAAGTCTGAAAACCTCTATAGAGCTTGACTACCCTCCGGCCTAGCCTGTGACTTTTCTTTTAAACCTATGACTCTCTTTCATCTTCATAAACAAAGTCCTAGACAGACTGACTATCTGTCTCGAAACAGTACCCATAAGTCATGAAGCAAACCTAGTCAAAAGCCCAGGACCCTGTCATGAATGGCCACCATGGCCTCTTGCTTAAGTTAGGCAGACTCAGCAAGACTGTGGGCCTGACAGTCACTGGCAAAAGGCAAGTCAAGGCACGTGCTTCATTAATCCCAAAAGTATCTCCTTTCATTTTAAAATATCCCAATTTTGACATTTGGGGATTTTCCTACAAGCAGTGGGTGGCTACAGTAATAACAGGCAAAGCAGTATCTTTGAAAGCTGAAGAAACACTTTTTCCATAAAGGTTGTAAGCCTGAAACTGAAGAATTATGGGAGAGCCTGGCAGAACTCTCACAGGGAGGGCAGATGCTGGCATGATCTGTACCACTAGGTTCTGTGCTCTGGGAAAGGGGTCACAGCTGTTCTTTCTTTACTTGCAGCCCAGTGTCAAGAGCCTCTGAAGCAAGAAAGGCCATTTTCCTCTCATCTGTACCCAAGAAAGTGAGAAAAACACTACCTCCTTGATTGCAGAAGTTTTTGTTCATAAAGGAGCAATTTTCTTCTTCAAAAACTAGTTCCAATATTTGTGTGAATTCAGGAAGGGAAAGGTTACACATTTAGCTGGCTGAGGATTTAACACTGTCTTGTGCACGCTAGACAAGCCATCTTCACTGCTGAGCTACATCCTGAGTCCCTACTTTCTGCTTCTTGGTGATGTTTCCAGAATGATCTGCAGGGAAGGCCTAGCCAAGGCCCAAGACAGGCTATGCGGCCATGTGGCTCCACTTTTCTGGTGATGAACTTCTCTAGCGCAACACCCATTTTAGAGAGAAGAGGCAAACATATCCAGACAACTTTTTAATCATGACCTATATTTGCTCCAGATGAATATGGTCCAGGGGAAAAATCCCTGGAAGAGGGAGGGAACCGGAAAACCTGGGTATTCATCCTTGAGTTGCCACATACTTCACGGCTTTGGACAAATCCTTTAAATGTTCTGAGCTTCTGCTTTTCACAGAAGGAAGGGAGGGATTGGGCCCAAGGCCCAGAGGCCACTAAGTTTCCTCTCTGCCCTGAATTCCTGTGATAATAATAGTACATACAGAGGGAAGGCATGAGTCTGACCCACGCCCCCAGGTGACGCGACCTCAGGCAAATTCTGTCCCAGGAACAAAGATGATCATACTGAAGAGGATCAGTATCTCCTACCTACCTCGCAGTTCTTACCAACAAGGGTATAGGATGTGACATAAAAGAAGGTCGAGTTTGGAAGAAGGGAATAAATAGATCACACCTTTCTCCATGGATCCCATGGGTCTGTACCTAACTTTAGCTGCTACTGCCCCAGCAGTATACAGGGTTTGAATCCAGAGTTCTCCGGTGGGATGCTAGGATGGCAGCAGTGTGCCTGCCATCTCTGGTCTGCAGACACTTGATCTGGTAGGCATAGGCAGTGGCTGAGCTGAGCCATCGCACCAGCTTCCTGTTTCCCCTGACCCTCACACAGGCCAGCACAAGCCAGCCACATACCTTTCAAAGGCCAAGAGAATGTAATTCTACTTCTTAGCATCCCGCTTAAGAAAATAATGAGACCTAAACCAAGGTGGCCACAACAGCTATATTTACGCAGAGCTGATTCTGCTCAAAGCAGTGTACTTCTCAAGAGCTGTGAGTTACCTTCTGTAATCCTCCATACCAGGCTTTGAAATGGGCACTTTGTAGTCACTATTCTAAAGCCTTGGCCTCGCTGTTCAGGGCACAAGACTGTATGTGTAAGTACATTGATCTCAAAAAAACAACCTGTGTTTCCAAAAACTAAGGAGCTGATTAAATGATATGTTTGTATAATGGCAGAAACCATAGAAGAACATTTGATAGGGAAAAATGCTCACAAGTTGCTCGGTAATAACTGTAACTGTTGAATTAGTATGCAATTATATTTGATGATGTGAATAATAATTTATTTACACTAAATAATAAGCATTATATTATATTAGTATAATAAATTATAATATATTTTAATTTAATAATACTATTGTTATTTATTATGACTGGCAGGGATGTCAAAGGCTATCTAACGGTTAGGCACCTGTCTTGCTAATTGGCCCAGACTTCTCAGACCCAAAACAGTAAAGCAGGGACCCCAAAATGAAACCACCTACAATGGTTAGTATCCAAAATATTTCTCAAATGTCCTCAGCCCGTGTCACTATTGGGAAGTGGGGGGGAACCTTTAGGATGTGGGTCCCACTGAAGTTTGGTTGATGGAGGGAATATCTTTGAAGGGGGCAATGACACTCCAGCCTTCTCTCTCCGTGCTTCCTGACCACTGTGAGGTAATACGACCTCTTCACATTCTTGCTACTATGTTGGGCTGCAGGCATAAGGAACAAGACCAACTGACCATGAACATCATGACCTAAGGCATCACGAACTAAATATGGTTTTCTTCCTTATAAGCCGATGGACTCAGGCATTTTGTTAGTGATAGAAAGGTAACTTACATGCTACTTAATTTAAAAACACCATTCCTGAATGTTCTGCCTCTGGTGTATATTATGAGAATGTTCTGTCCCATCATTGCTATCATTATGTATTTAACTAAGGCACTTATGCCAGGGCAGGGAGAGCGAGCAGCACAGAGCTGGCTGCGTGACTTGGCATACTCTCCCACCTGGAGATATTGGAGAGCTACAGAGGAACAAGTCTAGAGATGTAGAAGATGCTGTGTACTGGTGGGAAGTATGAGCCGGATTGCAGGTACATCTGGATTAGAGTGCCAATCTTCTCTATTGATAAATACTGTGAAAATTAACTTTCTTATCTATGAAATAAATAGAAGAGGCTGCTGCCCCACTCCCCAGGGCTGAGGGTCAAAACCAGGACTTCATACATGCCAGGCAAGTGCTCTACTGTTGGGTCACTCCCCCCAGCCCTCAGAAGGCCATGGACAGTGGCAAGGATGATTTGATCTTATAAAACACGAAGCATACAGGTCTCATGGAATAGGTATTTAATACTGGACACCCAGCATCTGCTTGCCCTTAAACCCACATTTCTGACTTCCATTATTGTAACAAAATACTTAAGAAAAATCAACTCAAAGGAGAAAAAAGTGTGGGGATCAAGTGTACCCTTGTATGAATGCCCATTTGTAACATGAGTATGGCTATGTCAAGGACCATAATGCCTCAGACCCATGGGAGTGGCAAAGCCTTTGGTCTTAGTATGTACATTGACAATGTGTGCAGAAAGGACTAGCCACAGCCTCCTCTTCCTGCAACCTTAGATGCTTCTTCTACAAAGACACCCCGCCCCCCATCCCCAGATGGAGATGAGCTAACCCACCTTCTCCTTTAGCTCTATTTGATAAATGAGCTGAGTTTCTGGGTTTCTGGTGCCTCTCCATCCAAACACACCACCTACCCAATCCTAGTTTTTCTGTAGGTATTTTTGTGTTCATGTGTCTGTCATTTCTTCATCCCCAGTCACCCAAATCAGGTCATTCCTATGCAAGTCATAGAGACAAAAGGAGGTTGATGCCAGGAGGGTTAAGAATTAAGTTCAAGCTGGGCTGTGGTGGCACATGCCTTTAATCCCAGCACTTGGGAGGCAGAGGCAGGTGGATTTCTGAGTTTGAGGCCAGCTTGGTTTACAGAGTGAGTTCCAGGACAGCCAGGGCTTTACAGAGAAACCCTGTCTCAAAAAAAAAAAAAAAAAATTGGGGGGTTTATCATTTCAGAGGTTTTGGTTTGTGGTCATGTGGCCCTGTTGCTTTGGGCCTATGATTATAGAGTACATCCTGTCAGCAGGAGTACAGAGAAGTCAGGAAAGCAAAGAAAGAAAATGGACTAGGGTCCTAGTATACCTTCAAGGACATGTTCCCAATAACCTAATTTCCTTGTAACAGTTCCATGATGGTCACTGCTGATTATCACTTTAACAAAATGTTGAATCACCTGAGAGATAGTCCTCTGATGATGTCTGTTGGGGATCTTGATCACATTACTTGAGATGGGAATGCTTGCCCACTGTGGGTGGCATCATTCCCTAAACAGGGTATCTGCACCTATGTAAGAGTGGAGGAAGTAGGCTGGGCACTAGCATGCATGCATTCATCACTCTCTTGTGATTTCAGAGGTAGCTGAAATCAGCTGCTTCAAGCTCCTTGACTTCATGCCACCATGGATGATAACATGGAACTGTGAACTAAAATAAACACCAAGTTGCTTGGTCAGAGTACCTAATCCCAGTAGTCAGAAAATAAACCAAAGCAAGGCCTCACCGGCTAAAAGTTCCACCCATCCTGAAGTAGAATAAAGGCCACCATTTTGGACTCCAGTGGAGGGTTTTTGTTTGCCTTAGAACTAGCCACCTACTGCATCATCATTGCTAGGTTCAAGTCCTGTAAGACTCCAAACCCCTTTTGCAGATCTTAGATGTCCACCACCCCCCACCCCCCGACATGTTTAAGGTGATAGAATTTTTTAAAAATAGGTTATCTTTTGTTTTTGTTTTTTTGTGACAAGCTCATATAACTCAATCTGGCCTTGAACTTGTTCTATAGATCGGTCTGGCCATCCTTTTATGATCCTCCTGTAAGATCCCTCTGTCGAGTGCTGAATTGTATATGGACCCTAATCATCTCTGATCTGGTATAAGCTTTCGAACTTGTTGCCTCTCACTTCTCTGGAGGTGTGAAGATAGATAATAGCAATGACCTCATTTTACCTAGAAACAAACAGGAATCACAGGCACTGATTTGTCTGAGAGCAATTATATGTGGGAGTGGACGTGGGAGAAAGAGATTAGGGAAAGGAGAAGGCAAGCCTGGGACCGATGCTTAATGCGTTTATAGTCAGTCTCCCTCCTCCTCACACCATACAAGCTCTTCTCAGGGGCCTTTCTTCAGGGTCTTGTTCTTTCCTTAAAAACAACAGCCAAGACACTCACTCTGCCCAGATCCAGTCCCCAGGCATTTACAGTATGTTTTCTTTACATTTCAGACCATCTCAGCCTCAACCTTTCTGACAAAACCACCCTTCCACAGTCAAAGCATCCTCTTTGCTGATAGGGGAAATGGCTACCACCTCTTCCCCAGCCAGAGCCATGCTTTCCCATGGAGACCTGGAACCACCCTTCCACACATGGCCCTCTGCTCACTGCTGTCCCTTTCCTCCACTGACCTGGAGACTCTTCTACGCTCACTGGAGAAGAAGGCTGCTTGTCTGAGGTCTGCTTGGGCTTCATCTGGTGGCCTCTGCTGGACTAGGAAGCGACCTCCAATGCTATGCGCCCCAGAGGTTTGCATATCACTCAGACCACAGCTGGAGTAGGATTCCCCAGAGAGCTTTCCAAGTGTGCTGTAAAGAAATCTACTCCATTTCATTCTCCATGAGCAGAGAGAAGAGGTTCTGCATTGCATCCCGTAGATCCTGGCTTATAGGACATCTCACGCTGCGACCCTGTAAGACTCACCTAGCTTCTAGTCAATCAATAGCAAACTCACATCTATTCAGGTTTCACCCTAAGAGCTAGTGTGATGGTCAGGAAAGATTACAAAAACAGAAATGCTTTGTCAATGGTAATCTGCTATGAACACAAAAAGGATTTCTATTATAACAGAGATGCTTTGGGTTTTTTTGTTTGTTTGTTTGTTTTTTGTTTTCTGGTTTTTTTTTTTTGGTGTTATTCCTTTTTATTTATTTTTTTTATTTTATTTTTTTTAGATATTTTCTTTATTTACATGTAAATTTTCCCTTTCCCAGGTTCCCCTCCAAAAAACAAACAAACAAACAAAAACAACAAGAACAAACTGCTTTTACTTCCCCCCTCTCCATGCCTGCCACCCCACCGTCTCCCACTTATTGGCCCTGGCATTCCCCTACACTGGGGCACAGAACCTTCACAAGGCCGAGGTCCTTTCCTCCTATTGATGATTAAATTTGCAATCCTCTACTATACACATGCCGCCAGAACATTCAGTCCCACCCTGTATAGTCCTTGATTGGTGGTTGGGTCCCTGGGAGCTCTGAGGGTACTAGTTAGTAATTGTTGTTCATCCTAAGGGGCTGCAAACCCTTCAGCTCCATAGAACCTTTCTCTAACTCCTTCATTGGGGACAGTATACTCAGTTCAATGAATGGTTGTGAGCCTCTACATCTGTATTAGTCAGGTATTGTCAGAGCCTCTCAGGAGATAGCTATATGCTTGTCTTAACAGAGATGCTTTGTATTGTACAAATGGATGTTGTAAAACAGTCATTTCTGCCTAGAAACTGGCTATATTACTTTTCTGTTGCTATGGCGAAATACTTGAGGTGGGCTACTAGTAAAGAAGAGAGGTTTATTTAGTTCAAGTTGTGGAGATTGAAAATGCAAACAGTATAACACCATCTGAGGGTCACTTTAGCCAGACAACTTGGTGAGAAGGGGTGTAATAGTAGGATCATGTAGGAATGAAAGCTCAAATTACCATACAGGAAGAGGTTACAGAACAACTTAGGGATTGAGCTTTCTCTTAAAGTAACTTTCTCTCACAAACTCTACGACTCTGACTCTTATACATAAGTTTGAATTTTTCTGCTATATTTAAAAAAAAAACAATAGTTCATTAACATCCCAATCAGTCCAGAATAACTGGTGAGTTCCACTTGAGTGGGTTGGCCTGTGGCAGGCTTCAGTGCAGAGCCCTCTTAGTGGGGTGAAAGACAACAGCATCCCAGAGCTGGGTTAGTCTAGGCCAGCAGTTCTCAACCTGTGGGTCTCGACCCCCTTCACAGAAGTTGCCTAAGACCATCAGAAAACACAGATATTTATGTTACAGTAACAGATAAAATTGCAGTTATAAGGTAGCAATGAAAATAATTTTATGGTTGGGGCATTGCCACAACATGAGGAACTGTTATTAAATAATAGAAGCATTAGGAAGGTTGAGAGCCACTGATCTATATCTTCCCTGAGAGAGCCTGTTCCTTCTATCTTGGCTGTCAATCAGGCAATCTACACCTGAATCTCCAGGAATTAGGGGAAGTGGAAAAGGCGAAAGGTGGGTTTTGAAGGAGCGTGGTTTTTTGTTTGTTTGTTTGTTTGTTTGTTTGTTTTTTCCTGAGATAGGATCTCACTCTGTAGCCCAGGTTGGTCTGAAATTCACTATGTTGACTGTTCTAGCTTGCTTTCTGTTGTTGTGATAAACGCCATGTCCAAAAGCAACTTCGGAGAAGAAAGTGTTTATTTCAGCTTAGACTTCAGGTCATAGTTCATCACTGACGTCAGGGCAAGGGCTCAAGCAACAACGTAAGTGGGCGGAAACTATGGAGGCCCACTGCTCACTGGCTTTTGCTCATCTAAGCTTTGACAGCCCAGACCCACCTGCCCGGGAGTGGTACAGACCACAGCAGGCTGGGTCCTCCCACATGGGTGAACAAGCAAGACGGTTCTTCTCGTAACTTAGACACGTGGTGATCTTCAGCAGACACTCTACCTTCCCAAGTGACTTTAGGCTGTATGAAATTGACAGTAAAAACTACCAAGGTAAGACTCAAACACACAGCAATCCTGCTTCTGCCTTCCAAGTGCTCCAATGACCGGATCACAGCAAAACAAAACAGAAGACAAACCAGCATAGCTCTCAACTTTTCCTAGGAAATAATAAAGGCTCAGTGGGGTTAGGTGTGGTGGTACATGCCTCTAATCCCACAACTTGAAATTGGGAGGATTTTGAGGTCAAGGAGGACACCATCTCAAAAAAAACATCAGCTACTTTTGAAACTACGTTAGTGTGTGTGTGTGTGTGTGTGTGTGTGTGTGTGTGTGTGTGTGTGTGTAAGCACAGGTTTCAGTATGCACATGGAAGTCAGAAGACTCGGTTCCCTCCTCCCACTCTGTGGGTCCAGAGAATTACCCTAAGTAGTCAGGATTAGTAGCTGCTTCCTCTACCTGCTGTACCTCTCTGCTGCAGCCCAGGGGCTGCTACACATGTAGCTCTGTGACAGAGCAGCTGCACATTTGAAGCCATTACTGAGTTTAATCCCCAGCTCCTTGAAAGGAAGGGGTGGGGTTCAGAATTAGGCAAACTAGAAGGAAAAGGGGGGTTTTCACTAAAAGCTAGGGTGCAGGCCTTGCTCCTCACCTGGGACAACTGAACTCCCCTGTACCTCCCCGTTTCTGTTCATAACTCGGGGATATTACTACTGTCTGCCTCACAGAGTCGTTGTTGACTATGGGGTACCACCTCATAAGTGAAGGCGGCAGGCGGCCTGGAGCTGGGGACAGAGACATGAGTCTGAACAGAACCAGAGGCTCTGCTGGGCAATCCACACTGCCAGCCGCTAAATAAATGAAAAGGGCTGGGATTAATTATTTAGAAAAAAAAGCAATTTGTTCCAGGGCTCAAAGTGACTCAGCAGGGTTCTACTTAGGAGGACAATATACCACCCTACCCCCACCCCTCCGAGCCCATTGAGCTTTCTTAGTGGTTCTATGGGGGCAGATGATTCATAAGCCATGGCTTTTTTTTTTTTTAAACAAAGCAGGGCAAATGGGGTAGGGATGGGGAGTGAGCATGGAGGGGAGGCACAGACCAATCTGGTTCTGACAGCTGGGCCACCCTGGATGGCATCGATGAGTCAGCTCACTGATGCTATGCTCCTGAGCTTAGGCAGGGCATCTCAGATCACGGATGCCCAGACTGTCAGGTTGGAGTCTGTGTGTGATAAGTCTTTCCTCCCCAAGGGCTTGCCTCACCTCAGGCTTCTTCCAGTCCTTGTGTAAATGTGCATGTGTGTGTGAATGAATACGTGCATGCCTGTGTGTGTATGTGCAGGTGTGTGTTCACATGTACAGAAAGGTATTTGTACACTAGGAGGCCAGAGGTCAACATGGGATGTCTCCACCTTAACTTTGGAGAATGCACGCCCACCCCCACCCCCCCAACCTGGAGCTTGCTGATCCAGGTTATCTGTGCAGCGAGCCCCAGGGTTATATATGTTATATATTACACATGAGCCTCACCTGTTGCCTCAGAGGGCAGAGTGCTATCTGGGTGTCATAGGGGGAGAATACAGAACAGGACACCCGAACAATGGATGAGCACGCTCCCTGTGTGCCGGATGGCTGCTTCCTTAGAGGTGAGCTGGTACACGTCCACAAAGTCGTCCTTGGCTCTGGTTGGTCCGTAACCTACACTCTCAATCTCAGCGTTATCTTTTTGTGTTCCAAAGCAAAGAAGCAGAAGTGGAAAATGGCAGAACTCCATTTCCTCTGTGAGCAACTGTTTCTGTCTGACTGGGGACTGGGGCTAGAACATGAGAAAAAGAGAGATGAAGCTAATCATCTATGGTGGTGGATTTTTTTTGGGGGGGGTGGGCTTCTTTTTTTTTTTAATTTTTTTTTTAGATGTTGTTATAAAATGGGTTACTAGGAGCCTGAAGCAGAAAAATTGTTGCGTTTGAATTAATTCTGGGCTATATAATGAGTTCCAGGCCAGTCTGGGCTCTATAGGCAGAGTCTGCCATAGAAAACCAAAATGAAAAAAGGCAAGTTTTGGGTGAGAAAACAAATAAAACAATTTATACTATTATGCTTTTAAATAACCTTCACAATGAATGACCACCAATTACTCTCAACAGCAAGGTTTCAATAAAACTGGACAGTAAAATGACATCATTTCTAGCCAAACTTGTGATGGGGATAACATTTAACCTAGCCTTCATTTTGATAAATAAAAAGGAGCTTTAGTGGGACATAGTGGTTAATGCTCATCACCCAGCTCTAGGAGGCTGAGGAGAAAGTTGTTACAAGTTCAAAAACAGCCTGGGTTACATAGGGAAAGCCTGACCAGTCAGGGCTACATAGCTAGACCCTGCCTCAGATGGATGGAGATAGATATATATAAAATCAATATATTATTTCAGGTGCTAAAATTCCTTGGCTCATACCCTATGTAATCTATTCTCCCAAGTCAGGCTAACTGCATTTTGACATTAACAAAGCAACTCTGACATTGAAATGCCCTTAACTAACCATTTGTAACATGTTAGAAAAGAAGTTAATTTTGCCTTTTAAGCCCTGCTCTCCTTTCAAATCAACTCTGCCTAGAACAAGGCAAAGTGCCTTCTTGGAATTGAGCTGCCTGAGTGAGTCCTAGCTGGGAAGGGAGCTGTACACCCAGGGGCCAGCCACACTCCTGGCCAGGTCCTCCATTCTCTCACCTGGAAGATACAGGCTTGATGTGGGTGCCTTGCTTGGCTCATTTGATTTTCACAGCCTGTCAGAAGTAGCTTAGGTCAGGAGGGATCATTTGGAAACTGAGGGTCTACAAGCTTCTCCTGAAGTGTGAACAGATACAAACCCTGGGCGAAATCCAACCCATCACCTGGTTCTCAGCTATATCTCCCTGGTCCCTAAGAACAGTTTTCACATTTGTAATTTTTTTTAAGAATAAAACTTTGTGCCACATAAAACTTACATGAAATTAGACTCAATAAGGTCACTGGAGCCTGGCCAAGGTCACTCTTGTGCATGTTGCCTCTGTCCTTGTTTTGCAACAGCAGCTTTGACCAGTCACCAAAGAGACCACCTGACCCACGAGACCTAGAATACTTTCTCTGCTTCTTTATAAAGTTTGCTGTCCCTTACTGTAGAGCAAGGGGTCTGGAGTATGAACAGTTTGGTCTTAGGGCAACTGCTGCCCTCCAGGACCTCCTACAGGTACACAGGTCTCTGGAGCTCAGTCTCCATGTAGGTTCACAGTATCTGCGTACATCCCACACCTTCTATCACTCTGGAGTACTTAAGAAAGAAAGGAATGCTACATGGATAGCTGATTACAGGATAAGAAAGTCATCCTTACATGTTCAAACCTGAGGAGTTTAGGGTTTTTAAGACAGGGTCTCAGCCTATTTAGCACAGGCTAGCCTCAAAGTTAAACTGATCCACATGCCTTTGCATCCTAAGTGCTGGGGTTACAGGTGTGTGTGCACCACTATGCCTAGCACGGCTTGTGCTGCTAATTGAACTCTGTGTGTGTGTGTGTGTGTGCACGCGCACACACACACACATGTGCATGATTTTTCAAATCAGGGTTTCTCTGTGTAACCCTGGCTGTCCTGGAACTCACTTTATAGACCAGGCTGGCCTTGAACTCAGAGATTCTTCTGCCTTTGCTTCCCAAGTGCATTGGATTAAAGGCGTGAGCCCCCATGGAGGGTTGCTTTTGAATATTTTTAATGTGAGATTGGTTGAATCCAGGGATATAGATGCTTTAGCTATAAAATGCCTGTGGTGTGTGCCAGTCCTCAGGAGATTTTACTAAAATGAAAGTTCTCTCTTAGCAGATTCAGAATGAATTGAGACAACACTTCAAATGGGACAAGGCTCCCACAGACTGAGCTGGCAGACCATGAATTTGCTCCATGGCCTTAGTGTCTTTTTGTTTTGTTTTGTTTTGTTTTTGTTTTGTTTTTTTGTTTTTTTTGTTTTTTGTTTTTTGTTTTTTTTCGAGACAGGGTTTCTCTGTATAGCTCTGGCTGTCCTGGAACTCACTCTGTAGACCAGGCTGGCCCCGAACTCAGAAATCTGCCTGCCTCTGCCTCCAAAGTTCTGGGATTATAGGGATGTGCCACCACTGCCTGGCCTTAGTGTCTTTTGATGGCTTAGCATATACACGAGCGTACAGTCTCCCCAGCTTTCACTGCCTACCACATACTTCGTGATCGTTCCTGACTGTGTGCATGTGTCTACCTATCTTCCTCTGCACCCACTGACTCTGCCTCTCAGTCTACGCCTCCACCTTAAGCATACTGCAATTGTTTACTTTCTTGTTCTTCCAAGCTCATGGGCACCCGCACCTCCTTTGAGAGCTTTCCCCAGTCCCTCAAAGTGGGCTGAGTGGTTCTTTAGTACCATACACTCCTCTTTTCAGCCTGTGCCGTAGGGAGGGGGAGGGGAGGAGACTGAGGTACTTGAGAGCAGAGGTTCCTGGTTTATTTCCATGTTGCCAGGCAGCAGTTGGCACACAGTAAGTATATAATGCATGGTGTTTGAGACGAAACAGATAAATTAATTACTCAGCATCATCCTGCAAACAAGCGGAAAGTGGAGACTAGAACTCAACCCCCTTCTGAGACCCTCCGTGTGGTAACCTTTCCTTAGACCATGCCCCACAGACGGATACTCTTGGCCCTCGCTCAGGGTGGACTTCAACGAGACAGAGTCTCAGGCTAGGTTCTACAATGGAGTGTTTTCAGCAGAGCAGTTCCCGTGCCGCTGGCCATTGCATGGAACACTGAGAAGTTCTGATTGCCAATATCCAGTCTTCCTGAAGGGCCCTCTCAGCCTCAAAGAAGAAGGTCCTGGGAGCTCATGGAGGCTAGGCCAAAGGACCAGCAGCCATAGTAGTGAGTCACAAGGGAATGAGCATGGCCAGTGTAGGAAGGCATTTTTTTGAGAAGGCCTGAGAAACAGATTTGGTTGTTGCCACCACTCCTCCGCTTCCCGCTCACTTCTGTGGTTTCCATTTCCTTATTGATCACCTAGGCCCAGAGGAATGTGGTCCAGCCAGCCAGACACTGGCTAAGCGCAGCCACAATGGAAAGGAGGACAGAAAGCCTGATGGATGCTGGCTGCCAGACACTGAAAGGAGCAGAGGGGGTGGAGGCAGGCATGGCTGAAGCTGTATCCTGCCCATATCGTCAGGAGGGCACTTTTCCCACGTTCTCCTATCTGCTCTCAAATTCCTACCATTAAGTTCATAAGTCCTCTTTAGAAGGTCATTTGGCTGTTACCTCCCAAAAGGAAGCCAAAACTGTTTCCCCTTAAAACCTGGGCTTCTTGAGATCTTGGTTCAAAAGCAAAACTAAGAGAGGTAGTGAGTGGCTCAGTGGTCAAGAGTGCTTCCTGCCCAGCACTCGGGAGGCAGAGGCAGGCGGATTTCTGAGTTTGAGGCCAACCTGGTCTACAGAGTGAGTTCCAGGACATCCAGGGCTACACCGAGAAACCCTGTCTCGAAAAGAAACAAACAAACAAAAAACAAACAACAACAACAAAAGAGTGCTTAGTGTCCTTCTAGAAGTCCTGGGTTCAGTTCACTTCCCAGCATTTATACCAGGCAGCTCATAACCAGCTATAACTCCAGTTCCATGTGAGCTGATAGCCTCCGGCCTCTGTGGATGCCAGTTATGTGGTGGTGCACATAAACTCACAACACACACATTCAAAGGAAGAAATCTTTAAAAACAATCACTAATAAGTTCACAGACTGACACCATAACCTGCAAATAGAACAGAATGTGGAGTCAGCACCTTTCCCTCCTCATAAGAGGGATAGCAGAGTGGCCCAAGAAGAGACCAGTAAGGTTGGCATACATTTGTAGTCACAGTACTTGGGAGGCAGAAGTAGAAGGTTGAGAGTCGAAAAGCCAGCCTGGGTTACATGTCCTGTCTCTAAGAAGGAAAACTTTGTGAAGAGTGGGGCATCTATGTGAAGTGGAGGTAGATGGATCAAAGTTTAAGGTTATCTTCAGCTATACACCATTACAAAAACCCAAAAAACAAAAAACAAAAACAACAGAAAACCCTCCCCCTCAAAAAAAAAAAAAAAAAAAAAAACCAGGTGGTGATGGGACATCTTTTATTCCAGCAGCAGGCCTCTGTTCCTAGGCCAGCCTGGTCTACAGAATGTGTTCTAGGACAACCAGGGTTGCACAGAAAAACCCTGTCTCCAAAACAAACAAACAAATAAACAAAAACCTACAGACACAAGAGAGTGAGCCTAGAGACCTAATTTCTCTCTTTTCTATTCTAGAGGCCGCCGCTATCAGGAAAGTAGCCCTCACCAAAACCAGCAACTGCCAGACTTCGGTGCTGGACTTCCTGCCCACTGCTCTGTCTGTTGCTTAAGCCCCCAGTCTGTGGTTACTTTGCTGCAACCCCAAAAGCTGACCAAGACAGTATTTTTTCCTTTACAGGTACATGGCTGGATTTCTACTTCCTCCAGCAAAACAACATTAAGCTCCTGAAGACTTAGGAATCCTACTTTGCACTTCCCAGTCTCCCCAGTCCAGGGCATATGAATAACAAGTATTAATATTAATAAACTATACTAGTGCTTGAGATGAATGAGCTACCACTTATTAGATGCTGGCCTCCATAAAATGAGTTAGAGAAACAGAAAGCTCTGAGATATTACTCTGAGATTACAATCCAGTCTTGGAAACAGACATAAGGCACCTGTGAGTGTTCTGCAAAGTGGTGTTGTATGGTTTGCATACTATGAGCTGAGGCAGTGGACTCAGATGCATGTACGTGTGTGCAAGTGCTAACATGCAAACACACACACACACACACCACACACCACACAC